>SJYV01019147.1:103879-146379 GCA_006410875.1 Neotragus pygmaeus
TTTTTTTTTTTAAACTTGATCCTGAAAAAAATTCATAGCATTATGAATGCGTGTCATAATTGTACTAATTCATGTTCATTCCATAACAAAAATACACTTTTACTGAGTATTTATTATAGTGTTCTTAAATTTCTTAAAATTAGTTAGCTCAGTATAACATCAAAACTGAAAAAGCATTTACCATTTGGACTTTATAACTAACTGTCACTGTTACTTTGCATTTAATAAATGCATCAACAAAATATCTTTGTGTTGGTGAGAAAGTTGGGCTTTAGAATAGTGATTAATAAATGTATTCAATAGATGGCATACATTTTTAATTTTAAAAGTTACAAGACTTTCTATCAATGCAATTATATCAATTTGTACCCTCACCATAATATAATTTTTTTTCTGCTGACATTTAATATGAGAAAATGTAAGTTTTTGTATGTTTCTTGCATAAAAATTTACTTGTTTAACAAATGTTTGTGGCTGCTCTCATAGGCCAGGTCTTAGTTTAGGTTTGGAGAATTTGATAATGAACAAAATAGTTAAATTCCTGCCCTTGTAAAATTTTGGTTCAGTTCAGTTGCTCAGTCGTGTCCGACTCTTTGCGACCCCATGAATCATAGCACACCAGGCCTCCTTGTCCATCACCAATTCCCAGAGTTCACTCAAACTCACGTCCATCTAGTCAGTGATGTCATCCAGCCATCTCATCCTCCGTCGTCCCCTTCTCTTCCTGCCCCTAATCCCTCCCAGCATCAGAGTCTTTTCCAATGAATCAACTCTTCGCATGAGGTGGCCAAAGTACTGGAGTTTCAGCTTTAGCATCATTCCTTCCAAAGAAATCCCAGGGCTGATCTCCCTAGAATGGACTGGTTGGAATTCCTTGCAGTCCAAGGGGCTCTCAAGAGTCTTCTCCAACACCACAGTTCAAAAGCATCAATTCTTTGGTGCTCAGCTTTCTTAGTCCAACTCTCCCATCCATACATGACCACAGGAAAACCCATAGCCTTGACTAGATGGACCTTTGTTGGCAAAGTAATGTCTCTGCTTTTGAATATGCTATCTGGGTTGGTCATAACTTTCCTTCCAAGGAGTAAGAATCTTTTAATTTCATGGCAGCAATCACCATCTGCAGTGATTTTGGAGCTCCCCAAAATAAAGTCTGACACTGTTTCCACTGTTTCCCCATCTATTTCCCACGAAGTGATGAGAGCAGATGCCATGATCTTAGTTCCTGAATGTGGAGCTTTAAGACAACTTTTTTTCACTCTTCCTCTTTCACTGTCATCAAGAGGCTTTTTAGCTCCTCTTCACATTTCCATAAGGGTGGTGTCATCTGCATATCTGAGGTTATTGATATTTCTCCCGGCAATCTTGATTCCAGCTTGTGTTTCTTCCAGTCCAGTGTTTCTCATGATGTACTCTGCATAAATGTTAAATAAGCAGGGATTGAAAGTAATGAAGTAGTTTCCAAAAAAAAAAAAAATTGGTATCTGGTACCAAATAAAAATTTTTCTTTTTATTTTCATCTACATGAAGTATGTAGTAAGTTGGGCACATTTTCATGTGCTTATCTGACAATTCTTATGATCTGCATTTTACTTTTATTTTAATTACTGATGAGTTTTTAGTCATATACCTTATTATATGAAACACTATCCATATTTTTCTTTTCAACTTTTTTTTTTTGGTAAAGAGTAAGTGTTTTCATATCTGAAATAAGGAGAGGTTTATTCATTGGTAACTTTCCTTTGCTAAATGTGTACCAAAAGTGAGGGAATATCTGTACATTAAATCAGTTTGTTGAGAGAAATAAAAATCAAGCTAAAAAGAATTTCATGATCTTTAAAGACAATAATTAGGGTTTTTAGAAATGTCACTTACTTCACACATTCTTTCACATTTGAAATAATTTTGTGTAAATAATTTGAAATTCATGAAGCTATATAAAAAAGGCACAATCTTTTTTTTGGTACCTCTCTTATTGAATACCAGAAGAGAGATAATTATCTAGGTGTTTTTCTAAATACACATGTAATATAAAAATATGAATAACTCTTGCTTTCATTTTTTATGACACTTTTACTCTCTTTTTTTATCCCTTTTTTTCTTCTTGACACCAAACTATGAAAGGCCAATGTGCCAATGTACCAATACTAAAAATAGTGTAAAAAATTTCAACTAATAATAATAATGATGATGAGTTAATGAGCTTTCCTGATAGTTCAGTTGGTAAAGAATGCTATGCAGGAGACCCCCATTCGATTCCTGGGTTAAGAAGATCCACTGGAGAAGGGATAGGCTACCGACTCTAGCATTCTTGGGCTTCCCTTCTGGTTCAGCTGGTAAGAATCTGCCTGCATTGTGGGAGACCTGAGTTTGATCGCTAGGTTGGAAAGATCTCACTGGAGAAGGGAATGTCTACCCACTCTGGTATTCTGGCCTGGAGAATTTCATGAATTGTATAATCCATGTGGTTCCAAAGAGTTGGACACGACTGAGCAACTTTCACTTTCAAAGTTAAATATTGATAATATATGTTCTAAATGTGTGTACACTGATTTAATCCTCACAATAATGCTCTTAGGTAAATCATATCACTCTATTCCAATTTTACTAAAGAGGAAACTGAGGCAGCATTGTTGTCTAAGTTTATACAGCTAGTTTTTACCACAGCATGTAGTAAAACGTAGGCCTCAGTTTTCAAAGTCTACTCTGTTAAAGCTGAAATAAAGTTCTGTAAACATTGAAGCTTTCACTATTGGCTAAGTCTTAGGACTAGCACTTTGTGAATATTAACATATTTAGCCTGCATAAACACCTTGAGATTAATTACTATCATGGTGTGCATTAGGAATCAAACGAAGAAAGACTAAGTAATTTTTCAAAGTTTACAGGGAGTTATATTAGAACTTCAAAGATTTGAGGAGATGGTATGCCCTGGTTTGTCCCTATGAGTATCAGCTTATTCCGTCTAATTATTTAGAGTATATAGTGTTAGTCACTCAGTCGTGTCTGACTCTTTGTGACCCCATGGACTGTAGCCTGCCAGCATTCTCTGTCCTTGGAATTCTCCAGGCAAGAATCCTGGAGTAGGTTGCCATTTCCTTTTCCAGGGATCTTCCCAACCCAGGTATTGAACCCTGGTCTCCTGCACTGCAGGCAGATTATTTAACATCTGAACCGCCAGGGAAGCCCATAATTATTCATAGGGCCCCATTTCAATATGATAGGTATCTCAATTTGGATGACAAATTACATCATTATCCTATGAATATCTCCTAGTTTGGAGCTCTTAAACTGTCCATTTTGAGTTGCAACTTGGAACTGTTACCAGGAGATTGCATTATGCTGAACTCTATAGCAGAAGCTATCTTACTGATCCCATCACCCCATGTCAAGCTTCCTTGGTAACTGACGGCTTATACGGTGTCCCCTGAGGTCTATTCTGGCCATATCTATATCTGGGTTTCTCCTGCAGGGAACATGTGTACCTGTCTCTGTCATCATAAATCAATCTTTTACTAATATAGTTTTACCATGAGAAAAATCATTCATCACCTGGGAATTTCTGGATGAGAGATATTGCTTCTGACCTTTCTGGAAAAGGACCAGACACCTCATCTTCCCATTCTGATTATTGCTATATTTTTAATGTCACATAGTGAGTGAATATTTAGCCATTTCTCTAAAAGAGCCTGGATTGCATACTTCATCAAAAAATTTTATAGGAGTCAACATGATATAGATGATGCAGATCATCTATAATAAAGATGACTTACGTCTATAGTTCCATTATAAAAACATTTCAAATTAACAGGACTAATAGAAAAACCAAAGACCTAAATTAGTATTACTGATTGGAATATCACACAAAGACGGAGATATAAGAAATGAGTATTATTTCTTCAAAATGAAGTAGAAGTTCAATGGAAGCATTTTTCCTTGAGAAGCATGAGGCATTGTTATTATTAGGTAGAGATGGGAATTCAGTTCCAAATTCCAGTTCTGCTCCTTACTAACACTGCTGCATTATACACATCCACTCTGACTTCTTCCTTACACATGTAAGATGTAATGATAGTGAATATCTCATATGGTCCTTGAATATTCAATTAGATAATGAATGCTTGACTGCTGGCATATAGGAGCTGCTTAATACATTGCTATTTTTACTATATTTAACAATCATCAAATTTTCAAGTGGAAAATCTCATCCAGCCTACTAGGATTTTAAAGATAATTATAAGTCCATGTACAGAGAAGGCTGGTTGGGCTACAATCCATGGGGGTCACAAAGAGTCAGGCACAACTGAGTGACTAACACTTTCAGAACATTCTCATCAGTCAAACATTTTAAGCACGTGTCAGTACATTTAAAGATTCATAAGACCATAAATTTATCAATTGTTTTGAAAAGTAAAAGTATATATTCCTAGTTCATTCTTGGGATTGCTTCCTTGTTTTCATTCCATAATATGGTTTTGTATTAATAATAAGATAGAATATATTCTTCTTCAAAAATAGACAATATTACACATTTTTTCTGGATTCTTATGCAATATCTAAAAGGATTTGTAAAAATACAGAATATTAGAAGAAAAATTAGCTGCTGTTCACCAAGTGTGGCTTTAACACTGTGACTCTTCATGCTGAAGAGCCTGCTTTGGTGGCAGAGTTTGTTCAGCCCATGAACTTTAGCTCTTATTTAAGAAAAATGAAATGGATGAAGCAGGGATACGATCACTCTCTGAAGATAATCATTAACAATTCATGGGAGAGTAACCTCATAAGGTCAGTGGTATGCTCATCTCAGATTTCTTCACATCAGTGCACAGAATTGGGAGGTAATTGACCAAGTTACCACTGTCCTTTTAGCACTGAAGATTTGTTGATTGTTAGCTGATAGGGAAAATGACATTACTGTAATATCTTATCTCTCACATAATCACACTCTGCATGCAAAGAGGTAATTTTATATTAGATCAGGTCTAGGACCTTGAATGAAGATGAAGAGAAGTTTTATAGATCTAGTGAAATCTTTCTGCTTTTAGAGGGTGAATTATAGTTTTCACTAGAAAGGAGTATTAGGTTAATAGCTTTCAGGCAAGTAATGTGTTTCAAAGGGCAAAAGAGCTGCTGAGGTCTGCTGTACCTCTTTTTCTTACTTTCATTAAATATTTTATCACTCTAGAAAACACCTTAGACCTTGTTGTGCAGAAGAGGGTCCTAAAAATGCAATAACACAATGCACTGAAAAGACAGTTAACACTGTTATGTGTCTACCTTGAAGCTCCAGACTCTACACAGTGATCCTCATAGCAGATATACCTGTTTTTCAAAGTATACTTCACATAATATACTAGTACCTAGGCAGAAGCCTTTGTATTGAAACTATTTTATAGGTAAGCATCACATTAAAATACCTTATAGGTATTAAAGAAAAAATGGCACCTGACAAGATTAGAAAAAAGAAGTTGATTTTATCCTGATACTACTGCATAGCAGAGTGAAACAGAACTTGGCTCCAATGGGGGAGCAAAGAGGCTAAGGGTAGGCTGGAACTTTAAGCACTGGGTAAGCTAGTAAAAAAGTACTGGAGGACATTCAGAAAGGAGTCAGGGAAAGGTTGACCAATGGATGTGTTAAAAATTATGTGAGCTATTTGTGAGTTTGCAAATGTCTTTCTTTGTAGTTAGGCCATCTATGTTTGGTAATTTGTGCCCACTGAAATTAGACTCATCCTTCCTCAGAGCCTAGGAGATAGAGGTACTAGCTCCTTTTATGACTACATTTCAGGGCTAGTTCCAAGGACCTTAACAAAATCTACAACTCTTAGTCATAATTATTTTCTGTAGAGCAGGAAAGATAGTAATAATTCTCACTGTGTTTGTAAGGATGAAATCAGCTAATGAACTACATTTAAAATATTTACAAGCACAGGGTATGGTTTTTTGTAACTGAGAGATTTCATTACAATTACCTAATTTCCATCCCAGAATTTTTTCCCCTGAATCTCAGTGGGACACAATTATGCTCTTAGAATTCCAGCACAAAAACAAATACTAGAAAATATAAAATTGTAAGCAAAATTATTTTATATGAACATATTTAATTGTTACCTTGATGAAAAATATCAACAACTACTACTACCCAGCTGGTAGACTTCAAATCTTTTCACATCCTCTCTTCCAAACTCAGACTATCAGTTTGAAGACACGGGTGGTAATTATTTGGATCAAAGGAAAGAATAAATCAATTAGTAAGAATATGAAATTTAATTTTGCTTGCTGATGTTTGCTTTAAAATCTATGGTGGGAAAAAAGTGGCAATTATAATAACTAAAAAAGTATATGAACACACATATATATATAGTCATATCCATATATAAGAAGGATTCCCAGGTGGCTCAATGGTAAAGAATTTGCCAACCAATGCAGGAGATGAAGAAGACATGAGTTTGATCGTCCTGGGTCAGAAAGATCCCCTGGAGGATAAAATGGCAACCCACTTCAGTATTATTGTCTGAGAAATCCCATGGACAGAGGAGCCTGGTGAGCTATAGTCTGTGGAGTCACAGAGTTATTTTGATGGCTAAAAATGTATATGTACACACAAACATATATACACAAACACATATATATGAATACATATAGGATAAATATATATTATTTATGGTCTTATTATGTACACGTATAGTTTAGGTATTTTAAAATCCATACAATTTTTCTATGAGAAGTCAGACTGCTATCTCTGGTAACAATCCAAGAAGTCAAACAATCACTTCTATAGCAATCAGTTCGACATGGTCGGGCCTTGCTAAGCATTTCTCTAATTTTTGTCCCAGTTTCCAAATTACAGCCAATCAGAGAAAGCCTAGATATGCCTCCCTAACCAATCATGTAGCATGCCTCCTTTCCAGTGAGCCTGCTGAGAGCTTCCTTGTACCAGTGGCCTCCAATCAAGGCACAGCTGAAACTTTCTCTCTCTCTTTCTTTCTCTTTTTTTTTTCTATGTATCTTTTCCACACCTCTGCCTGAGTTTGAGTCTGTACCAAACACAAGCAACAGTGGGTGACTGTCTTGCTATCGCAAGCTCTGAAAAAATATCCTTTGCTTGTTCTTATTTGGTTGGCCTTTGTTTATTTCCACAGATGCAGTAGAAGTCCCACTAAAGCCCTCCACTGGGAACTGCACTTCGCCACAGACACTAGCCTTCAACCAGGCACAGTACTCACAAGGGGCCTGTGAAAATGTGGTAAGTCAGCATGGGGATCTGAACTCTGTTTTTTTCATTCTCTATGTTGAGTTCCTGGGCTATTTATTATTTGATTTGGTACTTGGATTTTTATTATTGGTTCCTATTTGTTCAGCATCCTTGTTGGAAACAGACCATTCTTTCTCATCTCTCTTTGCTGTCCTCGTTAGCTGTTTTGTTCAGTCTAAAAGTATTCTTGTCATAAGAAAGAATTACAGAATAGAACACAGGCATTTGCTTTATACTCTTTTTGTTCAAGCCTGCCTCACAGACCAGTGCAAATAATTTGGTCTTTTTTTATAGAAATGCAAATGAACTCTATTCTGGTGCAAGAAAGAAGGTATTAACACTGCTGTGGAATAAGTCAGTTTTGCATTCCTGATTGCCTATAAATGTGTCCATTGTTTGCATTCTCCTTTGAAACATTTTTTAAAATATCTGACTGATTTCCTCAATAATTAAGAAGTAAAATGAAATTGCTGACATATGTTCACTTAATGTCAGTTCAGTTCAGTTCATTTCAGTTGCTCAGTAGTGTCCAACTCTTTGCGACCCCATGAATCGCAGCACACCAGGCCTCCCTGTCCATCACCAACTCCCGGAGTTCACTCAGACTCATGTCCATCGAGTCCATGATGCCATCCCGACATCTCATCCTCTGTCATCCCCTTCTCCTCCTGCCCCCAATGCCTCCCAGCTTCAGAGTCTTTTCCAATGAGTCAACTCCGCATGAGGTGGCCAAAGTACTGGTGTTTCAGCTTTAGCATCATTCCTTCCAAAGAAATCCCAGGGTTGATCTCCTTCAGAATGGACTGGTTGGATCTCCTTGCAGTCCAAGGGACTCTCAAGAGTCTTCTCCAACACCACAGTTCAAAAACATCAATTCTTCGGCACTCTGCCTTCTTCACAGTCCAACTCTCACATCCATACATGGCCACAGGAAAAACCATAGCCTTGACTAGACAGACCTTAGTCAGCAAAGCAATGTCTCTGCTTTTGAATAAACTACCTAGGTTGGTCATCACTTAATGTGTCTGTTATTTATTTCCTCTTTAACATTATTTGAGACAGCATATAAATCGTATAAGTAAAAATTTATTTAAAACTAAATATTTTTAACTGGTTAAAAGTTTCATTAAACTTTGAGTCTCTTTGAGGAAATTAAGTAACAGGGTCTTCTTGATAAAAACAAAATTAAAAAAAAGAACAAAATTGTACACCAAAAATATTTACTTCACATTTGAAAATATTCCATTCAGTGATTCAAGAATTACACATGAGAAGAATTAGTATGTGCTTAATATGATTATTATTTAATTTGAGAATATTGTATAAGACATAATGCTAATTTTCATATGGATTACCCTGCATCATTTCTTTTTATTTGGTCCACTTAAATTGCTGGTTTAATATTAAGTTGTTTTGTGGTTCATGTGTACATAGAGTGGCTGATGTTAGATTTCAATTCCCAGAGATGAGACGGGTATGACTCAGTCACTGGGTATCATATTTTCAATAAACAATAAAACACACACACACACACACACACAACCTTAAACATAAAGGAAAATATTTATTGTTGTTTTGTAATCTTTTGCAAAGCTAAGCAGGTCATTTGTGTCTCTCTTCAGAAAAGTATCGAAATCAAGGTAAGTCTGTGCTCAGTTGTGTCTGACTCTCTGCAACCCCATGGACTGCAGCCCACAAGGTTCCTCTGTCCATGGAATTTTCCAGGCAAAGATGCTGGAGCAGGTTACCATTTTCTACTCCAGGGTATCTTCCTGACTCAGGAATTGAACCCACATCTCTGTGTCTTCTGCATTGGGAGCCAGATTCTTCACCACTGTGCCTCCTGGGAAGACACAAGGTAAGTCTACACAATCTCAAAATAAAGTATTGAAAGTATAAAACTGGGAAGGTACACTGTTTTCTCAACCAGATATTAAAAATATATATTTTTAATTGAATGCCTTTTTTATTTTTATAGGGACAAAGCCTAAATTCCTAAAAGAAAATTATCTATTTTCTGGTTAAAAAAAAAAAAAAAAAAAGAATAACTAGAGAATGGTCATGCTTTGTCCTTCCTAAATGGAAACATGACTATAGAATTGGGATAAAAAGATAAATGAAGAGGAATATTTTATTGCAAATTATTACAGAAAAATTGTATGACGAGGTTGTTAATAGATTCAGCCAGAAGAAAGGATAAAAATTGTGCTTTATCTAGTACTTGATGTTTTAAGTCCTGGTGCTAATCTGTAGCTATTGGAGAACATAGGAAAAAGAGAGCTAAAAACTACAATGAAAGGTTATCTGTGGCCCCTAGGTATCCTTTAACAAATTATAATTTGCTGTTGCTCACTGAGCTGTTTCATTCTTTAAATAGCCCACACATTCTGTTTACTCTAAAACCAAAATGACAACCAAAACCTTTTGTGCAGCTGCACATTTGGATAATAGAGTACATTTCCCAGAGTATTTGGCTAGTATTTCTTCACAAAAATCAGTAAAATATATAGGCAAAATAGCTTAAGCTTGTTATGTTATCCCTGCTTTATTTTTGTACCATCCAAGTTGGATTTTCAATTCCATAATCCACTGGCTTAGTTTAACTTGGCTACTGCTACTGAGGTAGGAACTATCATTTATATTTTTCCTTGCTTTTCATCCCTTTGATGGAATGATCTCAATTCCCTAGTAGTAACACGTATGTGATCAGACATGATCATGTACACCTGTGGTGGATTCATGTCGATGTATGGCAAAGCCAATAGTAAAGTAAACTAGACTAAAAAAAAATTTTAATTAAAAAAATAAAATATTTAAAAGATAAAAAGAAAATTGAATAAAATAATGGCAAAATATACTTCTAGGATGGTTCCAAAAATATTACTACTATAAAATGATGTGATTTCTTTCACCTAGTTTTATGTACATGTTTTTAAAAAATCTTTGTAATCATTATTTATTTGTAATGTTGCATCATGTTTCTTGGCCTAATATTATAAGATGAATGGTTACCCATGTTCCTGAATAGTTTTCATCGAACCTAATTTCACCATCTGTATATATAACTTTAACAGATGCTCTGAAATATGAAAACTGTCCCACGGAAGTGTTATGCCCAAGTCGCAAAATCTCCCAGTGATCACCAGGGAGCTGATATCCAATGCAAAAGCAAGAGAGTCTTTATTACCAAGCTCAAGCTGGGGCTCCCACCTTTATGCAGCGGCTATAGGGAGGAGCCTCAGGGCCTGGGTTACATTGCTTATATAGGGAGCATTCATGAAAAAAAAGAATTTCTAGGTAGGGGGACATCTGATTGGTCATTTTCTTTTGAAGGGTTGTGTGTTGGTTTTTGATTGGTCCCCATTACCTAAGTAGACCACAAGTTCCTGAACATTAAGTCAGGAGATTCTGGCCTGGGGTCCCATTGGCTCATGGGTGGTGGGGTGAGGTCAAGGGATTTCCAAAGGCTCTTTTCCCGGAACCTTACAAAATGGAGTTTTTCTGTTAACAAAATGAAGTAGCTTAGATTCTTCAGTTGTTTTTGACTCTCACTGATTTTTACACTCAACAATTCATGTGCACATTAGGCCTATAATTTTGATTCAACTGAAATTATCAAACACTTATTATATTTCTGAGTTAGCCATTGGAAATAAATGATTAATAATTTGTCCTGTTCCCAACAAACTCATGTTTTAGAAGGAAGACCAATAAAACATACTTATAAAAATACAATTCCTTCTCTTGGACTCACGTATACAAAAATACCATAATTAAGATCTTAAAAACCTAATGAGAAAAAAGAGATTAAAATAAACTCATGAAAATATTTGGTATTATAAAATACCAAATAAATTTGTGGCTCACAAGTCTCATTAATTAGTATGAATCAACTAATTTCTCTTCAAAATTTGTTACTCTTTTAAAATGTTCATTTCAAAGGATGCCTGTAACATTTTACTCTTTTCCACTGAAGCTTCTTTCTTAGATTGCCATATCATTCAAATCTATATTGAAACAAATATTTACCTACCAGAGTAGTTCTTAGTCCACAGTTCCCATTCAATTTTATAAATATATGATTTAATCTTATTCCTCCCATGACAATGTTAGAGATAAACTTATCTACTAGAATAGGGTAAATCATCTTAACTGTAGTCCTTCAGTGTCTCAGAGTTTTAGTTTAGTTCCTTTTTAAGAATGCTGCAAATAGTTCTGAAGGGCTATTCTGAAGGGCTTTGTCTCTTTTGCCTTTTATCTCTACCTCTGCTCCTGATCTGTCACTTCAGCTTTGTGTCCTTTGATGTTCCAAAGTTCTAGTTCTCTTTTTCTAATTATTTCCAACTTGAATTACTGGGGACAAAGCTGTATGTAATCTCAAAGTCCTTTGACAGTGAAAATTTAAAAGTAAGTTAAAGACAATCAGTTGAGGAATTGAAAGCCTTTCAGACTGAGAAATTGGCTTGGAGCTATGCATAAAAGCAGAGAGAACTTGATACAGTCGGAGGTCTGAGGAAGAGAAGCCTTTCTTTCCTTCATGGATTTCACATTAGTGTGATTATCTGAACAGCAGAAAAATCTAAACATTTTAGAATATTTTCAATTATTAATTTTTTACATTTATGGAGTGAATCTTTTCAATCTATTTGGTAGGCGATTGAGTGAATCTAATCAATGAGCTTCCAGCTTAATTCAGTATTATTGCTCTCAGTTGACACCTGTCTTCTCTTAATAACTGAAACTAATCTGTGTGACATAGTTCTGCTTCCAGCCAAGATTTAGTACTTCAGGCAATGAATGACAGTGACACTTGAAAGATGAGAAACAAGTGATATGAGCCTTATGACTGCCTCACTTATTTCTGTCAAAGCAAAAATTGTACCACACAAAGTTAAACAGGCAGAGTTTATTCAAAGTTATTTCAATAGAGAAGATAGACTTGAACTCAATTCTGCTACGGGACGGGGGTGGGGGGTAAGCTGGAGGGTGTTTAATTGCTGGATTGGGCTATGGGAAAATTATTGGAGGGGGCCATTAGGGCGAAGGTAAAATTAAAAGATGCTTACTCCTTGGAAGGAAAGTTATGGGCAACCTAGACAGCATATTAAAAAGCAGAGATATTGCTTTGTCAAAAGTCCGTCTAGTCAAGGCTATGGTTTTTCCAGTAGTCATGTATGGATGTGAGAGTTGAACTATAAAGAAAGCTGAGTACCAACGAATTAATGCTTTTGAACTGTGGTGTTAGAGAAGACTCTTGAGAATCTCTTGGACTGCAAGGAGATCCAACCAGTCCATCCTAAAGGAGATCAGTCCTGGGTGTTCATTGGAAGGACTGATGTGGAAGCTAAAACTCAAGTACTTTGGCAACCTGATGCGAAGCGCTAACTCTTTTGATAAGACCCTGATGCTGGGAAAGATAGAGGGCAGGTTGAGAAGGGGACAACAGAGGATAAGATGGTTGGATGGCATCACCAACTCAATGGATGTGAGTTTGGGTNACTCAAGTACTTTGGCAACCTGATGCGAAGCGCTAACTCTTTTGATAAGACCCTGATGCTGGGAAAGATAGAGGGCAGGTTGAGAAGGGGACAACAGAGGATAAGATGGTTGGATGGCATCACCAACTCAATGGATGTGAGTTTGGGTGAACTGTGGGAGTTGGTGATGGACAGGGAGGCCTGGCATGCTGCAATTCATGGGGTCGCAAAGAGTCGGACATGACTAACTGAACTGAACTGAAATTAATGGACTATTATTTGAGAGTAAATGGGAATTAATAGGAGTTACTCATGAGTTTGTAAATGCTTCTCTCTGTGATCAGGTCATTTGTCTGCTAATGGGTGCCCATTAGCTTCTCTCTTCCCTCAAGGACTGGGAGGGAGACTGAGGCACAATCTGTTTTGAAGTTCACATTTCAAAGAGATGATTCTCAGGTTTTTGAGAAAGACATTCCCTAGGTCCTAAAATGGTCAAGAGGCTTCTAAGGAGATTTACATGCATTGCCGTGAGGCAGGAGAAGACTGTGCAGTTATAAAATTTCAAGGTAAATGCTCTAGGAAAAGGCAGATGAGGGCCAAGTCTGGAAATAAACCTGTCTGAAGTTTAGTTCAGCTGAAAGGAACTTTAAGATCACCTTGATCACTGCCCTGAGATTTTCTTGACAAGGAGTAAGGATGAAGAAAAATGCATACTCTTAACAATGTTGAACTTTGTCTTATCCCTGTATATCTGGAAAACAGATGGCTGCCAAATTCCTCATCACTTCATCGCTGGAAACAATAAAGCACAGGGACCACCTTTCCTCTTGGCTAAGATAGTCATTGCCCGCCATTCCTAATGAGTCCTTTGTTTAACTGCCTCTATAGAACCTAAGGCTTACTTGCTTTTCTTTAAGACATTTGTCTGCAGAAATGAACTTTCTCCCTATTAAAATAGCCTGAATAAAATGATTTTCTTAATTGTCCAATGCATTGTTTTCTTTTACAGTTTTCTTCGCATGTCTCATTTTTAAAGCCCCTTACACTCCATCTAGGTAACATACCTGTTTTTTGGTTTGTTTGTTCATTTGTTTGCTTCTTTCTGATTGGTAACCTGGGCCCAGAGGGGGCTTCTTAGTCTTATTTGTATGTGGCAGAGCAAGAATATGATTTTGATAATTTTTGAGTACTAGCTTGATTTTAGTACTGGTTTCTGCTGCTTTGAGTTTAATTTTTGGTTTGTTAATAGCCAATATAAGTTATCCCCTATTGGGAATTTGGTTTTATGGTCTAACAATTTGGTGATTTCTATAAACTGATTAATGGCTTATAGAACTCTTAGCTTTATTGGGTAAGGGTAAGAGACCACAGGTAAATTGGCTTCTTTTTCTCTCTCTCTTTTTCTTTCTGTTTTGAGCTCAAATCAATTAAGAATGTATCCCCACTGAGAAGATAACAGATCTTTGAAACAGACCTGTGAGTTTTATATATCTGTGTTTACTTCTGACCCAGGGACCGGATTTTAGAACTGAATTTATAAGCTTTGATATATGTGTGTGTACCTTTATGTGTCTATAATTCAGAGAAGTCTTTACCACTCATTAAGTGTGTAGTATTTCCTCCCGCCAAATAGTAATATAAATTGGATTATAGAATCTCATATTTTAAAAAAAGCCTATATCCTGATTAGAGATAGATAAGTAGACCTTCAATAAATACAATATTCTCAATTTCTTTAGTAGTGTTAGGTAGTTAGAATAGGAAAAAGGAGTCCAGAGTGGCAGTGGCTAAAAGACAAGGAACGGAAAAGACCGCAGAAATAGAAAAAATGGAGGTCCAAGGACCAGAGTGAGGACCTCAGGTAAAACAAACAACCTCCTGCCTAGCCCACTTTACAGAGGGCAGACCCAGGGGAGAGAGAAAAAGCATATAAAAAGAGCCAAAATTGGGCTGGGGGCCTCTCTTCTCTTCGCATCTTTTGGGTCGGCATGCCATCATGCCTCAAGGATGTATTTTCCTTTACTTTCTAAATAAAACACTGGTCCATCTGAAAGCTGTAATACTGGTCCATCCAAGGGCTGTAACACTGGTCTGTCCGTCACTTCAAATTTTTGTTGTGACATGACAGGACCGAGGAAATGATAGACTCCCCGACAGTAGAAAATAAAACTGAGCTTCTGAGACTTTCAATTCTGAGATTTTAAAAATATTCTTTAAGAAACCAGTTTGGAAATTTTTAAGAATTCAAGTTCACATAATTAAGGTAATTCTTCGATAGATAAGATTGCTACCTAATCAAGTTTAGCTGCTCACTGATCAAAAAATCAATAATCAAGTGAGAGAGACAAAGAAAGTTGCTGTTAACCAGAATACCAGCAATCTGAGATGTTAGACTTAGTGTCCCACCAAAACCATCTCTGAATATTCTGATTGGCCATGAAAGTTTTTTAAAGGGGGAAAGGGAAGCAATCTCAGTTAATCATTGAGATAGGTGTCAGAGTCATCACCATCCCCACCTGCCTGCAGGCTTGTTGACCTCTTGTGATTTTTCTTTAGATATTATCTTGTTCACATAGTTTGTTTGGAAAGAGATCTGGTCATCTATTTATTGCTTATTCTTCATTTCTACTGCTTGGATCTATGGAATGAATGAACAAATTAGGCAAGGTATCATGTGACCAAAATGTTTGAGAGATGTACTAGGGCCAGAGATGAGTTGAACATCAGTTCAGTTCAGTTCAGTCGCTCAGTCATGTCTGACTCTTTGCGACCCCATGAATCGCAGCACGCCAGGCCTTCCTGTCCATCACCATCTCCCAGAGTTCACTCAGACTTACGTTCATCGAGTCCGTGATGCCATCCAGCCATCTCACCCTCTGTCGTCCCCTTCTCCTCCTGCCCCCAATCCCTCCCAGCATCAGAGTCTTTTCCAATGAACATGGGGGTGTCTGATTTTAAAGTTTGTAATAAGGCAAAGGGGACTCCTGCCAAGAGTTATTTCCTGCACAGAGCTCTTGCCTGTCAAAAACTGTTTACAAATCCCCACTTGTCAGAACATAATTCCATTTCTAAGGAATCATGGGCAAATGTCCATTTTCTGTAACTTCATGCTAACTTGCAGGGCACCATATTCTTAGAGTGGAAGTATTGACGTGGATCTGTAGCATCTCTTTGCTGAGGTTGTAGTTGCTTATTTACATATACAGGCAGAACAAGCTATACATATTTTGATGCCCACAAAGACACAGATTATTATAAGCAATAGTGTTAATCCCTTCTCTGAGGCCAGTTTTGGAACTGTGCTTGCCATAGACTCAGTATTGCTCAAAAATGAGCAGTTTAACATGGCTGCATGTTTAAAAGTTTAACATGGCTGCATCATACAGTCAGCTTTTCCCCTCTGGGAGTAATTACAGTGTATGTAAAACAACTCAGGAAAGTGCATCAGACACTGCCTGTGACTCTATTGTCCTAATCATTAGCTGCTTGAGCCTGCTTCTTTATGACTCGGGGGGAGGTATGGGAGACTTCAGCCTCTCTACAAACGAGGGAGAAGATGGAGAAGATATGGAGGGGTCTTTGTACTTGAGGGGTGGTGAGGAAGCTGGGATATATTTGTTTAATATAGTTTAATTAGATTAGTTTAATATTTTTGGCTTAATGAAAACCACTATGCCTTTTTCTGATTTATCAGTATTAAGCATAACATACACATCCATTTTCCTTCTACTTGGGTATTTATCCCTAAACTTACACAGATTTACTGATTGAATAGCCTAGAATTACCTCTGCTTATGATTATGAAAATATAAATTGTTAATCCAAATTGAATCATTATTTTGACAAACTATTAAAAATTAATTGTATTTTATAATATATAAGAAGATAAGAAAAAAGAAAAACTTTAGGTAATTTGCATGTTTGGACTGATAGTAGGCTGAATTAATGGATACTCATTAGATATCTAGAGCATTTCTACATAGGAGAATATTCCAACATTGATTACTAAGCCTAATTTAATTGATTATACTTTCACCTTTTATTTTTATATGCTTAAGAAAGACTAGGTCTGTCCTGAATATTTATTTGTGCCCCTTTGAGAACTGTATAAATGATGTGTATGGCTGTAGACAACTGTGTTATGTTTTCATTAGCTCTGCAAATTTGCTGTAAAACTCTGCTGTACGATCATGAACGATTATCAACATCATCCTATCCTAGTTTTCTCTGTGAAATACAAGTTAGTTTCTTTGGTTTAAAGTTATAAGTTATATGATGTTTAAAATATATGTAGTTCAGAGAAACAGAACTGTGTAAGTTCTTTTGTAGTTGAAAGGAATAACAAAATCTGCACACAACTTGTTCAATGTAAATAATATAATACATTATCAGGCAAAACTTTGCTCTTTTTTCACATTCTAAATGATCCCAAAAGTCCATTACTTAGTGTCAACGTGTCATTAAATAATTTTTAAAGAGATTTGATTACTATTTATACTTGACACAAGGATAACCAAGCATAAAGCAGGACTCTGGGAAAAATAGGTCTTAAACTTACTCTACAATTAGAAATTCATGGCTTACTGCATATATATATATAAGTTCTAAAAGCACCAAAAGCACTAAAATAATTATTTTTCTATACTCTAAATCAGATTACATTTTTAGTCAGAGTGCTTCCACTCTATTGACAGTAAGTCTTTTAAAAATGTCTTAAAAATTTTTTTAAATCATGGTAATATGCATGTGACAAATTTCCAGTTTTTGCCATTTTTATACATTCAGTTCAGTGATACTAAGTACATTGATATTGTGCAACCATCACCATAATGCATCTAATGGAACTCCCATCTTGCAAAACTGAAACACTATACTCCTACAACACCCCACTCTCTTAGTTCCTGACAACAAGCACTGTATTTCTTGTCCCTATGATTATGACTGCTCTAAATACCTCAAATAAGTGGAGTCATACAATATTTTCTTTTTCTATTATTTTACTTAGTATAATGTCCTCAAGTTTCATCCATGTTGAGGCATATATTAGAATCTCACTCCATTTTAATGTTAAGCAATATTCCAGTATATATCTAAACATACACATACACACAGACATGTTTACCTGTCCATAAATATTTGGTTTGATTCCATGTTTTTGCTTTTGTTGATAATGTTGCTATAAAAGGGAAATGTGCATATATCTATTCTAGATCCTGTTCTTAATTTTGGGGGTATATACACAGAAGTGCAAATGTTGAATCATGTGATAATTCTATTTTTAATGTTTTTGAGGAAACTTCATACTGTTTTCCACTACAGTTATACTTTTTCACATCCCCACCAACACTGGAAAAGGGTTCCAATTTCTCCATATCTTTCTAACACTTACTTTTTGTTTTTGTTTTTTGATAATAATCATCCTAATGCATCTAAGATAATATAATTTCAGCTTTCTGTTTTCCTGATGATTGAGGATTTTGAACATCTTTTCATGTGTCTATTGGCCATCTAAAAAGCTTTGGAGATATATTTATTATATTCTTTATATATTTTTTGAATTAGTTGTTTTCTTTTTATTGTTGAGATTTAGAAGTTCTCTTGTATAGTCTGAGCTATAGCCATAATTAGATATATGATTTGCAAATATTATCTCCCACTCATTTTTATTTTGTTAATAGTATCTTTTGAAACACATTATTTTTATTTTTTGTTTTCCATGAAGCCTGGTTTTTCTACTTTTCCTTTTGTTGTCTGAGTCTTTGGTGTTACAATTAAGAAATCACTCCCAAATCCAATGTAATGAAAATTTTGCCCAATGTTTTCTTATAAAAGTTTAACAGTTTATATCTTACCTTTAGGTATTTGATCCACTTTAAGTTAATTTTTGCATACATAGAGTTAGGTGAAGGTCCAACTTCATTCTTTTGCAAACGGATACCTAGTTTTTTCACTACCATTTGTTGAATTGTTGACTGTCCTTTCTCCCATTGAATGATTTTGTCATTCATCAAAAATTGAACTTATTTGTAAGGATTTATTTCTGGTCCAAGTATTCTATTCCATTGGTTTATATGTTTTACCATACTGTTTTGAGTATTATAGTTTTATAACACAGTTTGAAATCAGGAAGTATGAGGCCTGCAGCTTTGATTTTGTTTTCAAAGTTATTTTTACTCTTCAATATCCCTTGAGTTTTTTTTTTTTTTANTGGCACATAGAATGTAATTGTAGTCATAGAGAATGAAACATCACAAGAGAAAATGGCATTGAACTGGGCTTTGGATAGCTGTAATATTAATCGGATGGGTAAAAATAGAATAAAAATAGCACTATAAGATGTAAAAAGAATACCCGGATAGAAGAAAATCCAGAAAAGATCAAAGCAGCAAAGATTTTCAAGAAGCAGAAAATAAAATGAAGAAGATGAGAAGTGAAAATGTCCATTAGTTTGCATACATGTGGGAGAATTTTTGCCATTAGAACAAGTTATTTCTGTAAATTATTGGACCAAATTGAAGTTTAAGTTATTAGGGGAGTCCTGTGAGGAGATCTTAAGGATATAGTGAAAAAATTCTTTGCTTGACCAAACATTACTCAGGTTCCTTAACCTTCTCCTAGGCCTATCTGTAGACTTCTTTATTTAATTCAATTTTGGTAAGAGTCTTGCTAAGTCACTTTAGTCAGAATCCTCCACCCCAACTCGGACTCCCTCTTCAATATCTGACACACTGATATCTGATCAGATTTCTTATTTTCCACAGTCCCCCAGGTGATATCTGATCACCCTGGTCCATCTTTAGCAAGACATCTATTAGATGGGCTTTGCCAAGATTCCCCATCCCCCTGATATTTTCCCTTATTTTACATCTATGGACCACAACCCTGTTCTTTGGCTGTAAAGCCCTGCTTGCATGTGCTACATTTGGAGTTAAATCCAACCTGTCACCCACAATGCAAAATTTCATCATAGTATTCCCTATATCTGTATAGTGACACTTCCACCCCCAAAAAAAGTCTTCCTTGCTGTGATTTCACAAATGTCTTTGAACATTTTTTTTCCTTAAACAATATAATAAATTAGAGTAATTTTTCAAAAAGTTTACTACCAAAGGGTAAGGAAGTATAATGTATTGTTTGGAGAGAAAAGTACAGTGGTAGAAACTTCTGTTTAATTTTTATGTTATGTAAATAATAAGATAAAGATAAGATTTAAATCAGAAATTAGAAAATTGTTTGTGAGAGCAGGAAGACTCAATGACTAAAAATCTCCCAGAAGGCTGGAGGGCCTGCCTGGGAGCTTACCTGCCATAGCAGGGAAGGACTGTGCAGATGCACGTGGCTATGGACTGAGAAAAACGGGGTGTTTTTTGTTGTAATGACTTCTGTTTTCTCAGGGAAGCAGGGGCAGGATATGGAGCGGCTGAGGAGTGAAAAAGGGAGGAAGAAGGAGGAAGAATCAAAGTGTGGGAATTGTGAGAGAATTTTGAATTAACTACTGAAGTGAACTGAAGAGCAATTTTGTCATAATATACAGCAAGTTTGGGACAAAAAGAGAACTAGAATACAAATCTCTTGACTTGCAGTACAAATAATATTAGGTTGGTGCAAGTGTAATTGTGGTTTCAAACCACAGTGAATTTTAAATCATTATAACTAGGCTCAAATACACCTTTAATAATTAAAATAGGAACCATAACAATCAACACACTTTCTGCCAATAAGAAATAAGTTTATTCCTGTAGCATAAAAATTTGTACTTTGGGATTCGATAAACTCTTGAAAAGCATTTTCTACCTCCGACTGGTTGTGGAAGAGTTTTCCCTGCAAATAGTTGTCAAGATGCTTAAAGGCAACTGTGATACTGGAGAAGACTCTTGAAGAGTCCCTTGGACTGCAAGGAGATCCAATCAGTCCATCCTAAAGTAGATCAGTCATGGGTGTTCATTGGAAGGACTGACATTGAAGCTGAAGAGCTGACTTATTTGAAAAGATCCTGATGCTGGGAGAGATTGAAGGCAGGAAGAGAAGGGGATGAAAGAGGATGAGATGGTTGGATGGCATCACCGGCTCAATGGACATGAGTTTGGGTAAACTCCAGGAGTTGGTGGTGGACAGGAAGCCCTGGCATGTTGCAGTCCATGGGGTTGCAAAGAGTCAGACACAACTGAGCGACTAAACAGAACTGATGGGGGATGAGGCAAAATTTCTTAGCCCAATTCGTTCAGCTTCTGAAGCATTGGTTGTGCGATGCGCAGTCAGGTGTTGTGGTGGAGAAGAACTGGGCCCTTTCTGTTGACCAATGCTAAGTGCAGGCGTTTCACTTTTCAGTGTGTTTCACCAATTTGCTGACCATACTTCTCAGATGCAATGGTTTCACGAGGATACAGAAAGCTGTAGTGGATCAGCTGGGCAGCAGACAACCAAACAGTGACCATGACCTTTTTTTTTTTTTTTTTTTTTNACTGACTCATTTGAAAAGACCCTGATGCTTGGAAAGATTGAAGGCAGGAGAAGGGGATGACAGGGGATGAGATGGTTGGATGGCATCACCAACTCAATGGGCATGAGTTTGAGCAAGCTTTGAGAGTTGGTGATGGACAGAGAAGTCTGGTGTGCTGCAGTCCATGGGGTTGCAAAGAGCTGGACATAAGTGACTGAACTGAACTGAAGATAGTATCATGGATAAATATATCTTGAAATACTCAGTGGTTCAACTTAGAGATATAATCATTTAAATTTATTTTAGTAAGACTGCAATATAAGATTTGCTTCTTATTGATTTTGATGTTAATAAAATCCAAGAAAATAATTTTTAAAACTTAGGTTCTCAAGCTTGGTCCTACTTTTAAAGGAAAGACATGAAGAGAGCCATTGACTTTGTTTATAATAATACTTGGTGCATAATTCCACCTGGATTAGAGGGCTTTTCACCAAATTTCCATATTTAGGGAGTGAACACAAACTACGTTTCCAGAAGTTTCTCATGCTCCAGTCTCACTAAGAAAGTAGCTAGACCATTTGTCAACAAAAGAGAGTGTTTTCTGCTGAGGTAATTTACTAACCAGATGCTGAGATGGTCATTGCATGCCAGGGTACATTCTGAGCCAGAGACTACACCTTCTATTTCAGATTTTATGACAAATCTTCCATGTTTCTTGAGCAGCTCCAGACACTGAGAGTGGTGAGACACTGTTTTTAGACAGATAATATATCTGGATGGGTTCCCCTCAAAGTAGGTCTAGGAGACACCCACCTCCTTCACCCAGACACTCAATCTAACACAAGTTTTCTCTTTGGGGTTCTTCTTTGCTTACATTACCACTCACCCTCACCAATGAAAAATGAATTTCTTCAGTTAAATTCCATAAGCTAATTTAAAAGAACTTTTACTGGTCATTTAACTGGATATAAGGGGGTTTCTTCTGAAGATATTCAGGGCCAAGAATCTATGAGTCTTGCTTGAAAAGAATGAAGCCCTTGATCTGAAATTTTGATTTCATGGCATTATTTTGGTTCTTTGGCTGTAGTGACAATTTCAGATCACTGAATATCTATTCTATTGAAGAAGTTACTGACCAATGATGGTAAAGAATCAAGTCATAATTTTTGAACATATGTTATTCATTAACATAACCTCTGTCTCTTAGAACTGTAGGCATCAGCAACATATTAAATGAAAATGATTTCAGCATTTTCATTGAAAAGGGGTAAAATAAATGAAAAATGAAATTCTTATTTTTATTGAGGACCTACTTTGTACATGGAGAAGGCAATGGCAACCCACTCCAGTACTCTTACCTGGAAAATTCCATGGATGGAGGAGACCTGGTGGGCTGCAGCCCATGGGGTCGAGAAGAGTCAGACACAACTTCACTTTCATGCATTGGAGAAGGAAATGGCAACCCACTCCAGGACGGAGGAGCTTGGTGGGCTGCCATCTATGGGGTCGCATCGAGTTGGACACAACTGACGCGACTTTACAGCAGCAGCATTTTGGACATACTCTATACGTTCTCTAGTTAGATTTAATCTCACGATAGCCTTGTGAGAAGATCATTCATTCTTAAGGAACAATAGAAATTAGGTACAGGAATAGCAAGGTCCCTTCAAAGGTGACTCAGCCAGGTCTGTCTGATTCTAGAACCCTGTACTTTTTTTCAAAGCAGTTCAAGATGTCCACCTAAGTCATTTTTGTCCCTTAAGAAGTTTCCTTTCACTTAAACAGTTAAAGGCACCTCAATCGTATCTGAGACTTGGAAGAAGGGATTGAGATGACTCAAATACATCAAGAGAGAAAATAAATTATTTTCTTCCAAGACTTCAAATATATCTCCTTGAAGGTGGTTAACTTTAAAAGTCATTTAAATCAAACACTTCAGTGTCTTTTTTTTAAGTAAAAGGCAGTAGAAAGATGAAAAGTAGTTTTCTAATTTAAATAAAACAGCAAAGATACAAGAAAATTATAGAAATGGGTGATTTGTTCAATCATTTTTTTTTTAAACAAAGCTTTTTTTTTAGCAAAGAAAGGTAAGATAAAGGTTAAATATGAACATCTGAGCAAAAATGCTAGGGTATAAGGATGGGATTTAAGCTATCTTAGCTATCTAATTCATAGCATTAAGGCAAAAATTAACTGGGCTTATTCTGTTTTGAGATATCGATAAGCACCCTAAATATGTATTTATGCTTTTCTATTAAATAAGCTCCTATTTCTCCATCCTGGTATATATAGCAATGGTTCCTAATAGAATGTAAGAGCTTGATAGAGAAAATATAGTTTCATTCAACAATTAGGCAAACTCATGATTGACACATGGATTTATTTATCTTTTGAGATTTACGGACTGAGGTGGAGGTGAGAAGAGCAAGAAAGGCCTTCTACTTCTGTCTACCTGAAGGCATCAAAAATGCATCTCCAAAATGCCAGAACTGAAAGGACCTAAAGATAATAAACAGAGAGAGTGAATTAAATGCAAATTATAGAAATTCTTAAGCATCCAGACTTATTTTTCCCTGTAATGGAATGTAGCAGTGTAGGATTTCAGTTTTTTTTTTTACAACCTGGATGTACCCTAATTTCAAGTTGTGCTATGAAACTGGAAGTTCCCCAGAAGCTGTGGGCACATAGTTTCCCTGGGCAATGAGGAGGCATGAGGAAGGGTCATTATTCTTTCAGGTGCCACTAATATTCACATCCCTGGTGTCATTATTCACTGAGTGATGAGTAAAAAGAGGCACTTTTTCTACAATTCACCCCACACAGTCTGGCATTGGGAGCTTTTCCATGACCTTTTATTTTTTTTTTGATGCAACTTTGCCTTTGGGAAGTGCTTTGGAATTTCTCAGTCCTACCACTGAGCTGTTCGTCACTGGTTGTCTTATAAAACCCAGTTTTCATCGCACATCACAATCTGATCAAGAAATGAGTCATTGTTGTATACAATAAGAGAAACTGACACTTCAAATCAACATTAAAAAAAAGTCTTTGGTCAGTTCATGAGACACCCATTTTTGACGTTTTTCACCTTTCCAATTTGCTTAAAATGCCAAACAACCATAGAGTGGTCAATGTCGAGTTCTTTGGCGACCTCTCTCATAAGAGGATTGGCTTTGATGATCGCTCTCAGTTGGTCATTGTCAACTTCCAATGGCCAGACACTACACTCCTTAACTTCAAGACTCTCATCTCCTTTGCAAGACTTCTTGAACCATCACTGCACTGTATGTTCCTTGGCAGTTTCTGGGCCATTATTGATGTAGAAAATTATATCCAGTGTTTTATGACTCATTTTAAACACAAGAAAATTGCTTGAATTTGCTTTTTGTATGACATCATTTCCATGGTTTATACAAAAAAGAAATCAAGCAAAAAAATAAAGTGAGAAATGTGTGTTAAAATGATGTATAGCAAAAAATAAAATAAAGTAAAATGATGTATAACATAATCACATTTATTTAAGAATGGATTCCAAGATCAAAGACAAATTTCAGCAATGTGAAAGCTGCAATTACTTTTGCACTAACCTAATGTACTCTCAGATAGGTACTAAGCTTAAATATAAAGTAAAAAATTATTGGATGTTTTAGGAGCTATTGATATGTTATTATTTAATATATATGAACAAGCACTAAATGGGTAAAACATTAGCACCAGTGATATCTTACATGAGAGAAAACTCTGCAATATATCTATCACTCATGTTCACTCTGCTTAAAGGAAAGAAAGGAACTATAACTTGATATTTTAAAACTATGTCTGACAAGTTCAAAAAGTATAAGGGCTTGAAAGCAGAAGAACAAGATAGATTAAATTCCTGATTTCCATTCCAGACCAATATTTGAGCCATACAGCTAGTATAATTCATAAATTCAGGCCAATTTACTTGTAACAATTTATCGACCCATCAGCAGGGTATGAGAGCACCTGTCAGGCTTAACTTTTGCTAATCGTATTAATATTTGTAAACTTCATTTTTTGAAAGGTGATAAAAATTAACATGAAAAGAGAAAAACTGAATTGTGTTTATTTGTTTAACTTTTTAAAATTTGAAAATGTTTTGTTGTGTGCTTATCCTTTCTCAAATATGTATATATTATACAGCTCATTTGTCTATTGACTTTTTTTGGTTATCTTACAATTGATTTTCATGAGATTTATTATACTAAAGTAGTTACACTTTGACTCAGACAGACTGGTTACTAATGTTGATTTATAACCACCATATTCTCAAAGAATTTGGGGCAATTTGCACCAATTTATCAGCACTGGTTATTGATAATGGTACAATTTGCGAGTTTCACCTGGTCTTTGTAAGGCTCCCAGTGAGGTTTGTCTTTGGAGCTGGTTACATGAATACATGATGCCTAGCAGGATACAGCAACCCTGTCTTGGTTCCAAAATGTTCCATAACCACATCAGTGATTACTGATTTGAGAAAGAAAAGCATATGTACAGACTTTACAGAGATAAGGGAATAAGGAAGTCACACCAGATCAGTTCAGACTCCTTGCTATGAGGCAGCCCTTGGCTGTGATTCATATTGTAAATAATGCTGTTGCTATATTGTATTTTCCTGCAGTAAATGGTGGATTTGTAAACATTGCTATCTTGTGTTCTGTGAATACTGATTGGAAAATGAACCCTGTATAACTGGTATCATGAAGAAGTGAAGGTGAAAGAAAGAGAGGCCACTAAGTCATGTCCGACTCTTTGCGACTCCATAGACTGTAGTTTGCTAGGCCTCTCTGTCCAAGGGATTTTTCCAGGCAAGAGTACCAGAGTGGGTTGTCAGCCATCATTAGTACAGATTAATTTAATAATTCAGTTTTTATAAATCAAAATTATTTCTATTTTTATTTGTGATTTCTTTCCTAGACATTAACCTTAGATAATTGAAAGAGCAACTCCCTCCTTGCTACTTTATACCTGTCTTTAAAGTGCTGAGGTGTTGATTTACTTAAGAATTATACATACATTGCCTATTTGCAGGTGACTAATGAAGAGAAAAATAACACCTCTTCTGGAAATTTATTTAGCCTAAGGTACTTCACTTAAATTACTTTGAACAGAGTCAATTATGAAAACACGCCTTCAGTACTTAAATTTCAGATAGTAACAGATATTTCCAAAAGGGACCTTATTTCTTACAATTTATGTGATATTTTGATAGCTGGAAAATAAGTCACAATCATGTAAAGCGTTTTCTCCCAGGGTTCAACAGCAAAAATAAAGAACACAGAGCAGTCAAGAATGTTATTTTAAGAAATGGCACAGATGGTAATTATTATATATTCAGAGATCCTGGACCCTACAAAAGCATTGTCTCAATTAGTTCAGCTCAGTTCCTCAGAGGTGTCCAACTGCTTGTGATCCCATGGACTGCAGCACTGCCAGGCTTCCCTGTCCATCAACTACTGGAGCTTACTCAAACTCATGTCCATCAAGTCGGTGATGCCATTCAACCGTCTCATCCTCTGTTGTCCCCTTCTCCTGCCTTCAATCTTTCCCAGCATCAGAGGGTTTTCCATTGAATCAGTGCTTCTTATAAAGTGGCCAAAGTATTGGAGATTCAGCTTCAGCATCAGTCCTTCCAATGACTTCAGGACTGATTTCCTTTATGATTGACTGGTTTGATTTCCTAGCAGTCCAAGGGACTCTTAGGAGTCTTCTCCAACACCACAATTCAAAAGCATCAATTCTTTGATGCTCAGCTTTCTTTATGGTCCAACTCTCAATCCATACATGACTACTGGAAAAAAACATAGATTTGACTAGACAGAACTTTGTCACAAAATAATGTCTCTGCTTTTTAATATGCTGTCTAGGTTTGTAAAGCTTTTTAAACCCAAGCAACAAAAGCAAAAATTTACAAGGAAGGAATACATTGAATTAAAAAGCTTATGCACAGCAAAAGACACAATCAACAAAATTAAAAGGTGACCTACAGAATGGGAGAATATATTTTTAAACCATATATGTAATAAGGGGTTGATGTCCTAAATATATAAAGAACTCACAAGACTCATTAGCAAGAAATAATTTTTTGATTAAAAAATTGATAGACTAGATATTTCTCCAGAGAAATCATACAAAGACCAATAAGTATGTGAAAATGTACCAAACATCACTAAATTCTCAGAGAAATGCAAATTCAAACACAGTGATATATTATTTCATGCTTTTAGAATGGTTACCATCAAAAAGATAACAACTGTTATAAGAATGTGGAGAAAAGGGAACCCTGGTGTACTGTTGCTAGGAGTGTAAACTGGCAAATCTTCTGCTTCTGGAAAATAGCATGGAGTTCCCTCAAAAATTAAAAAGAAAATTAGCAAATAATCCAATAATTTCCTCCTTCTGGGTATATTTCCAAAGGAAAAAAAAAAATCAATGTCTTGAAGAGAGAACTGCATCCGTTTGTTCATTGCCGTATCATTCACTACCTAGGTGTCCACTTACATATAAATGGGCAAAGAAACTTTGATATAATTTAGAATATATATATTATACAACAAAATATATAATGGAATATTATTTAATTCTAAAAATTAGAACCCCCTGCAATTTGTAACAACATGGATGGACTTTGAGGGCAGTGTGGTAAGTGAAACAAGTCAGAGACAGACAAATGAGCTCATGTATGATCTCACTTATACACAGAATCTAAAACTATGGAGGTCATTTTTTGAAAGTTTAGTAATGTTTTAACTGAAGTAGAGTTGGTATCCAATGACATGTAGTTTCAGGTGTACAGCACAATCATATACATATTTCAGATTCTTTTCCTTACAGCTTATTACAAAATATTGAATACAGTTCCCTGTCCTTAATAGTAGGTCCTTATTTGTTATCTATTTTATATATAGTAGTGTATATATAGTCGGAGTAGGCAATGGCACCCTACTCCAGTACTCCTGTCTGGAAAAATCCCATAAACAGAGGAGCCTGGAAGACTGCAGTCGGTGGGGTCGCTGAGGATCAGACATGACTGAGCAACTTCACTTTCACTGTTCACTTTCATGCATTGGAGAAGGAAATGGCAACCCACTCCAGTGTTCTTGCCTGGAGAATCCCAGGAACGGGGGAGCCTGGTAGGGTGTAGTCTATGGGGTTGTGCAGAGTCAGACATTACTGAAGTGACTTAGCAGCAGCAGCAGCAGCAGTAGTGTATATATAGTAATAGTATATATTNGGCAACCCACTCCAGTGTTCTTGCCTGGAGAATCCCAGGAACGGGGGAGCCTGGTAGGGTGTGGTCTACGGGGTTGTGCAGAGTCAGACATGACTGAAGTGACTTAGCAGCAGCAGCAGCAGCAGTAGTGTATATATAGTAATAGTATATTAATTTCATCCTCCTAAGGAAGGGACAGAAAAAGGAAGAGAGGGAGGAGAGGGAGGAAGATAGGGGAGATTGGAGAGAAGGAAGCAAAGAAGGAAGGGAAGATAGATGAGGAGGAGAGAGGAAGAGAAAGAAGGAAAGAAGGAAGCAAGGCAGAAATAAGGAGATGGATCAGCGGCCTCAACTGACAGATCATTAAATTTGGGTATAAAATAAGTATGAAGAAATAAAAGTGGAGATGAAAATGTGAGTGAGAAAGCATAAGTAGATTTGTGAAAGTGTAAAAGCAGCTCTCAGGAAAAATTTAAATTGTGAAACTAAAATCTGCTCTCATGTTGTTGTTCAGTCACTAAGTTGTGTCTGACTCTCTTATGAGGGGGAAATATATAAATATGAAGTATCCATAATACATACAAAGATACAAAGGAATAAAGAAGACCATCTATCCTTTGCATCCCCATCCAAAGGTTCTGCATTGACAATATAAGAGTCCCTGCAGGGCCAACAACTTATAGATAACAAATAAGGACCTATACCATTTTATACAAGGGACTAGAGCATCTGTGAATTTTGTTGTCTGTAGGGTCATGGAAACAATCCCTGTGGATACTGAGAGGAAACTGTAAAATGTTAAGAAATACAGATTGGAGTAAGAGGTTTTAGAGTGAGAAGGTTGACCATGGATAGATAGATGGATGGATAGATGATATATATAGATGTAGGTAGGCCATAAATGATAAAGAAGAATGTAACAAAGTATATTCAAAAACAAAGACTGAAAATTCATGGATGAATATCAGTAAATAATTTAAAAGCAGTTTACACATATTTAGAAAATTGAAAATTGCTAAAAAGAAAAAAATTATAAATGCTACCAGAAAAAGAAAAATGACTTCCTGTATGCCAGTGATAGAGTGACAATTGACAACTTCTTAGTAAGTTAGAAGCCAGATAATAATGACAACAGGAAGAATATAGCATAGATATATTGTATGGTAATTTTTAATTTTTTTTAAATTAAATTTTAAACCTATTTAAGGCTAATTTTGAGTTATATATAATGTTGCTGATTTATTTAACTTGAATGTCAAGTTACAACTAAACTTTAGTTCTTTCTTAAGATTCCAGAGTTTGGGAAAGGCAGAATGCATAGCCCTGATTATATGTACTGCTGTCTGTATATACAGCAAGGCAAGCAAGCTATAATTTATTTTAATTATCTGATTTACATTATCAGTATTTTATTATGCCTCATTGAAATTTCTTAAAATTCTATTTATAGTTGAAGTAAAATAAACAGTTACCAAGGACTTAACCTTTTTTAGGTCCTATATATGGAGAAAAGGCCTTTGATGTTTGGGAGAAAAAAATGAATTTGATATATAGGGGAAAATGTAATGCAGTCAGATAAGTATTTCAAGAAAATAATAGCATTGGGTATTTTGGGTAGAAAAATTGGAAGCTCTTCCTTAAAAAATAAGCTATAATTTGAAGGAATTCTACATGCAAACTTTCTAGACAAAGGTATCAAACACATATACATGCTAAGAAAGGTAACTTGAATGAACATGACAGTATTGGGATGTGAAATTATTTTAATATAATTAAGGTTGAGTTTCAAGTGGAAAATGTGGTAAGAGATTAATTAAAGTGGTCTATAACTTTCAGTTCATGAAGGATACTCTGAGATATGAAAAATATATTGGTACTTATTATAAGTGAAAAACAGCACTTATATAATGGATGTTGAAATAAAAATGACAGAATTAAAAATTTGTCTTTTACATCTATTACTCCTGAAGTAGTAAGAAATGCAGTAGGGAAAGGATACCATTAAGAAACGTCACAAAAATCCAAGAAGGAAATTAAACAGATATAGATTAATATTCTTTCTATTCATAGGTGTCTATTTTAATCTGCTATCTTTAAAATAATCTTCAGTATGCAGAGTTTTAGTTTGCTCATTAAAAAACTTTACATCATTTCCTCTTTAGACCCATTAACTCTTATCTATACTAATACTCTTTATTTCTGTATATTCCTGGCCTTACCCAATTTTGATTTGGTCTCATTTTTGTCTCAACTTATTTACATAATTTTTGGTTTTGGCTACAAGTTTATTTACTATCCTAGGTTTTGATTCGTATAACACTTCAGTGTTAGTTGCTCAGTCATGTCCGACTCTGGGACCCCCGTGGACTGTAGCCCGCCAGGCTCCTGTGTCCAAGATATTCTCCAGGAAAGAAAACTGGAGTGGGTGGCCATTCCCTTCTCCAGGGGATCTTCTCGACCCCCAGGGATTGAACCTGGGTCTCCACACTGCAGGCAGATTCTTTACCATCTAAGTCACCAGGAAAGTCCCATAACACTTTAAGAAATACATTTTCCTGAGTACTCACAGCCCACACATGGCTAAAGATATAAATGTGCTATTGTGGATTATTCTATTGCACATCAGGCTCTCTGAATTCCATGGACTATGTCCATCATTTATGTATTTTATGTATCTGCATTAAAGAAGGTCCTACAGTGATGAAGAAATGAGAGATGTGGGGAGTTAAAATTGAGGGATGACTTATAAGGCCATAAGAACACAGTAGTTAGAGAGTAGGGGATGCAGGTGACTCCTAATCCTCTGGGTTTGGTCATATAGATGATGTTGATTTCACACTCTGAAACAGAACATGTAGACTACAGTTGAAGAGTTTTGAAATCTGCATTTGATCTGATTAATTTCAAGGTACATAGTAGGTGATATTAGAGGTCAAGATATAATTCAGATATCAATGATGCTCTAGGAATACTCGAAATATAGTTGGTAGTTGAAGTCACTGAAGTGAATGAGATTTCCTGGGATGTATATGAGAGAAAATACAAAAAAGAAGCACAAAGAAAAGAAAGAAGGAGAGACGAGGACAAGAGTAAAGAAGACAGTTTGAAAACAGAGAAAAACAATTTTTAAAAAAGTAGAAAATAACTGGTACCATGAGCAAAATCTTGAAATTAACAGCTTTCAAAAGGCTAGAGAAACTTATGAACTCGATATACATATTTGCAACAAAATTTATTACTATATGCAAGCATTTATCCCTACAGAAAAGAAAAAAAAAAAAAAAAAAAGCAGAGTAGGAATGTGAGGAGAGCCAGTGGGTTAAAAATACTGATGTCACAGAAGGAAAGAAAAANCAGCTTTCAAAAGGCTAGAGAAACTTATGAACTCGATATACATATTTGCAACAAAATTTATTACTATATGCAAGCATTTATCCCTACAGAAAAGAAAAAAAAAAAAAAAAAGCAGAGTAGGAATGTGAGGAGAGCCAGTGGGTTAAAAATACTGATGTCACAGAAGGAAAGAAAAATATCCAAAAGGAAGCATCATATTTATCACTCCGGAAATATCAGATCAGAAAAATTTTGAAAGTCATTTATTGCATTCCACAACGAGGATATCACAGTGTTCTTGACAAAAGAAAAATAGTTTTTGAATAAAAGAAGTAAATGGATTTCAGCTGGTTGAGAATACCTAGAATATGATCACTTCTCTCAAGGAGTTAAAAACATAAGAGGGAAAAATGAGTAATATCAGAATTAAAGAAGTGCTTATATCCACATGGTTTTTGTTTGACTATTTACATGTGCTTTCTCAAAATCATTTAAAAAGGAAGACAATGGAAGAGTTTTAAAAGGTGAATGATATCAATCTGTAGAGATATCTAATGGGATATTTTCAACTATCTTAAGTATGTGCTTTAAATACACTCTCTTGGAACATTAAAGGAAATCAAAATTCATCATTTCTGTTTGTATGAATTAGTTCCCTTTCTACTCAATCCTCCATGGGCTAAAGGGAATTAAAGTAGATAAAAACTTTAAATTATTTGAAGTTTAAGTAAGTACAAATTTGCTATGAATGAGCTGTTTCAAATTAGAACACAGATGCTATTGTTCTATTTAAGAAGCTATTCTCTCTGCAGAGAGCAGGTCATAGGCTTCTATACAAAATTTTTAGCCTCAGATCCTGCTGTCTTAGCATAAAAAAGCCAGTGGTGGGAAAAGAGGAGGGTTCTAGTGTTAAGAAATCGTTTAACTGGCTTTTGTTTTGACGCATAGAAACTAAAGTGCTCATAAAGATACAAGTAGCTAAATACAATAATAAATACTAGAGATAGCACTTAACTAATTCAGTAGTACACGTGTGTGTATATGTGTGTTCAGTTGTGTCTAACCTTTGTGACCCATGGACAGTGGCCCACCAGGCTCCTTCTCTTCATGGATTTTTCCAGGTAAGGGTACTGGAGCAGGTAGCCATTTCGTACTCTATAGGATCTTTCAACCCAGGGATCAACCCACATCTCCTGCCTTGGCAGGCAGATTCGTTACTACGGAGCCATCTGGGAAGCAAAAGTTCATGTAGATTTAATAAAAAAAGAGCCTGGTATATATAGGGATTAAATATTATTTGTCTTAACGAAATAATTTTAGAATCATGAAGATGAAATGTCTTTTTTCCTATTCAATGTAAAATAGTGATTTAATATTTCATCAGTTCATTTCAGTCTCTCAGTCATGTCTGACTCTTTGTGACTCCACAGACTGCAGCACACCAGGCTTCCCTGTCCATCAGCAACCCTTAGAGTTTGCTCAAACTCATGTCCATCGAGTCAGTGATGCCATCCAACCATCTCATCCTCGGTTGTCCCCTTCTTCTCCTGCTTTCAATCTTTCCCAGCATCAGGGTCTTTTCCAATGAATCAGTTCCAGGGTATGGATTTCAATTATGTAGGTAAACATATTTAGGGATTATACACTTTGTGCAATATATTTAGTGAGGTATTTTGATGAGGGTATATTTTGCATAAAATATATAGGAATAAATGGTTCTTCAGTGATTTAAATGTTTATTTACTTCTTTGGAGGTGTAGGCTAGGTAATTTATAAACTTGAATAGTTAAAATCAGATACAGAAAGAATTAAAATAATGCTGAAGGCAATAATCACTATAGGCATCCAGAGAAGGGAATGATTATTGTAAGAAAAAGGTTTTTGAAGTGTGTAGCATGTATTCCCTATACATTGAGACTTTATCACATGAACATTCAAAGTGTAGCTAATGCCATAGGAACACACAAATGGTCATATACTTTGTAAAAAGTTAAGTAAAAAAAAGTTAACTACACTCTTCTATACATCAAAAGTATAGAAACCTAAACTATTAGGTTTATTTATTAAACATTTATTTAATAAATACTCAACTAAATATTTATTAAATACCATCGAAATAGTTATTACTAGGCAATATATAAAGGCTGGTTTCTGAGAGTAAGTTTCTTTGATTTTAGATTTTATTCTTGGTATCTTTTAGCTAATTAATTACATGCCTTGTACTTTAACTGTTATAAGCCGAGAGAGAGATCATTGGTGTTTCAGTAGTTCTTCTGACTTTCTGAAAATTTCTTCCTCCTAAAGGTCATCAGTGATTCATAGTTCTAAACTGATACTATCCGGTGGCCACACACAGAAATATGATTTCACAATCAAATGTAACAGCCTTTATTTGCTTTATTTGTTTATGTAGTCACAACATACTGATGTTTCTGGTTTCTTTTTAATTAAGTAATTAAATGAGCTGAATGGGACAACAAGAAACAAAATATCTGATGTACTTTAATTTTATTTTAATGTGCATATTTCCACAAGATTTTTCAGTATAATGTGACAGATTCAGTTTTGCTGATCACCAGTAGATGCTGTGCTCCAAAGATTAAACAGATACAGTAGTTTAAATAGAAATAACTCAATTAATTCAGGTGAAATAATTTCTAGCTACTAACCTCATATCTCTACAAAAACAATATGGTCCCCTGTTTAAAAATTTTAGTGGGAATTTGGATAACCCTTATTAAATGTGTATTATTGTCACTTACCTAAATACATTTATTTTAAAAAGATGCTAAAATAGGGCTCATTTTCTATAAAGTACGAGTATGAAGATAAGAAACCATGTAGTGGTAATAAAAAGAATGCAATATTTTCTTAAAATTTTGAAATGTGAACTTTTAGGTGTATAAGACAATGAAGGAGGCTCACTTGTTTTCTCCTCAAATGGGTGGAACTGCATTTGAAGTCTGTCAGTATGTAGCTTTGAGAGTATCACACAACTCTGATTTTCAAGGGGGTTTTGTCTCAAAAAATAGAAAGAAATATAAACTGTAGCCTATAATTATTAGGAAACAAGTGTGAGAGTAAACTAAAGTTCACATTACTGAAAATACGAAATGAGTAAAGCATTTAGTAAACTAAACCAACAACTACTTTAACATGGATTTTAACATTGAGTTTTTGACTACAGTTGAATAATAAAATCAATCAACATTATTATACATTTATTGATATTAATAATTAGTTTTGATTAGTAAAAATAGATTTGTTTAGTCTAAAAATGAATTGTGCCATGCAGCAGAGGGATCAGATTTTATTTCTAGTGGCTACAGATTGGGGATTCTTACTAAAAATAATCAAGTGTTTCTGGTTTACCTTCTTGGTATATTCTTNTTAGTTTTGATTAGTAAAAATAGATTTGTTTAGTCTAAAAATGAATTGTGCCAGGCAGCAGAGGGATCAGATTTTATTTCTAGTGGCTACAGATTGGGGATTCTTACTAAAAACAATCAAGTGTTTCTGGTTTACCTTCTTGGTATATTCTTAGAACAGTACCAAAATAGTGTAAGCCTTTGGCTTCCCTGGATAGTTTGGTTTTAGGTTAGAATCATTTTCTCAAAACAGTGTCATGAAATGCAGGGGAGGTTAATATATTGCAGCAAATTTCTCTATGGGTGAATTTCCCTCTGCTGCTATTACATTCTTCAATACCTTAAAACTCATATTCTCTGATATTTAATTATTGCAAACTCTTTTCTATTTTGAAGTAATATTCAAACATTATTAAAGAAAACCTTCCATGCTCATTGACTTCCTGATGCTTATGTGATATTAGTGCTAAAATGTAATACATCATAACCAATGGTCACATAATGTATCAAATACCTCTTAGAGTATGGTCTTTCTGCTTAGAAATCACTAACTCAACTCCATAATGTTAAAAATACATTCATTCAAATGTTATTGGCCCTAAAACTGTCTCATAGGAAGTAATTGCTAACAGTTGCAGTTATAGCTTTGTCCATAAAAGTAACAATAAAAAGGGTTTTGATGAAGAAAAACATTTCAAAAAAATAATCAAGTGGCATTTTAGGTGGAGTGAATTAGTATCTATAATATTTTGAGCTGAATAGTATGCATTATACCATAATGTTATATAAATAAAAAATAAATTATAATTCCTTGGGGAACATCATTCTAAAATGATCCTTGCCATTTGTATTCTTGATATGAAGAAGGCAAACCTTTATAAAACTGCTCATAAGTCAGTTTTCTCTGAGATTATGTAGCTACTTTAATACTGTGTGCTAATGCTTCAGTTGCAGAAGAATACAGAGAAGAACTGTACAAAAAAGATCTTCATGACCCAGATAATCATGATGGTATGATCACTCACCTAGAGCCAGACACCCTGGAATGTGAAGTCAAGTGGACCTTAGGAAGCATCACTACAAACAAAGTTAGTGGAGGTGATGCAATTCCAGTTGAGCTATTTCAAATCCTGNAGACTAGAACTTGAAATAAACCATTGGTCTCTGTGAAGGTAAATAACAGAAGGACTTTATATGGACTTGACCCTGGTCTTTAAGAAGCTGCAAGGCTTCTTTTAATTTGAAGTGGCTTGGCTTCTGTGTCTTACCTGTGCAGTTAGAGGTCCTGGGGATGAGATTTAAAATAAGCTGCCTGATGTCATTGGTCCATTTGGCTTGGTGGCGTAGGGTAGGTGGGAGGGATCCTCTGGTGGGACAGTCACATGTTACATCACTTTAGTTGCATTTGACTCTTTGACCCCATGAACTGTAGGTCTCCTCTGTCCATAGGATTCTCCAGGCAAGAATACTGGAGTGGGTTACCATGCCCTCCTCTACTGAGAAGACAGAAGTTAGGATTGAGCGGAAGTTCTCTTTACCTCTCTGGGTTTTCTAATTATCTCATCTAGGCTGTGAGGAAAAAGCTGTGCTGGTGGGTGCTGGGATTCAGCCTTCACCCAGCAGAGAGGCTGGACATCCTCACCAGGACTGGCCAAGCCAGGATCCAAATCTGGGTGTCTCCTCCCCACACTTGAAAGGTTCAAGCCCTGTAGGCAGCCTTGTGTGAGATAGCAAAGCCCTCCCACTGAGGATGGAACCCATCCCTACCATGCACAGCCAGCGGAGGGGAAGGGGTGTAGGGGGCATGTGCCACCCACCCAGTGGCACCTTGCAAGTCCCAGAGAAGGGTGCTTGACATCACCTGGCACCCCCTCGCCTGTGCCAGCCTCCCAGTTCCTGAACTCTGGAACCAGGTTTCCATGGGAGGTTTTGATGCTCAATCTCCAGCCAGGACATGGAAGAGAGGGGTCTGGGGAAAGCCCCAGATAAAATCTCACCCTCGGGGCCTCTAACTGCACAGGTTAGACACAGAAACCAGGCCACTTCAATTTAAAAATAATCTAGGATATCATACTAATTACAGGGGTTTGCAAGCACAAGACCCAACAAGATTTAGATTCAGTGGTTAATAAAAATTGGACAGTAGGGAGCAAGAGTTTCAGAATTGGGAGCTCGTGTACACCTGTGGTAGATTCATGTCGATGTATGGCAAAGCCAATATAGTATTGTAAAGTAAAATAAAGTAAGAAAAAAAAAAACAATGATAACAAAAAAAAAAAAAAAAAAGAAAGAAAATATGACCCCACAATGTGCAATGGAGCTGTTGCAGTAAATTTTTTCCCCAGGCTGTAGGTATTTTCCATCATAGATGCTTCATGAGAAGGGTGTGAGTGGGGCTGCTTTCTGTATTCACTTAAAAATCACTTCAATCTGCTGAAANGTCCTGAGATCTTGGAGTCCAAGAAAAACCACTGATTCTCAGTTTGTGTAGCTTTATCTTGTTCTAAGAACAGAAGAGATGAGATCAAGCACTTTACACATTGGAGCTGAACCTGTATATATAATTTGCTATGTTTCTTCCTCATCTTTACGTATGCCACTTTGTGGTGGTTTGGCTGGACACTGATGAGACTATAACCCTGGAATAAGTCATTAGAGGTTTTGAAAAAGAAATAGTTATTACTTGGAAGTTGGGGACTATGAGATTGACCGTGTTTAAAATTTACAGATTTGCATCATCTGAGGAGCCTTCAAAATATATCAGTATCCATGTTCTACCCAGGAGATTCTAATTTAATAGGTTTGTGGTGGTGCCCAGACATCAATGCATTTTAATATCTTTCCAGGTTATGGTAATATCTAACCAGGTTGTGAACCACTGCCATAATGGAACTTAAAAGACCATCTCTAGAAAAAATTTGTGATATGTCTTGGAGGTTTTCCCAGTGAGGGGTCAGGGAAACAGTTTTTGATAAACCCCAATTGAGAATTTGAATACTTTTGCTGCAAAATATTTGAAACTATATATACATCAAAGCCTTTAACTGTGTGGATCACAACAAACTGGAAAATTCTTAAAGAAGTAGGAATATCAGACAACCTTATCTGCCTCCTAAGAAATCTGTATGCAGGTCAAGAAGTAACAGTTATAACCAGACATGGAACAATGGACTAATTCAAAACTGGGAAAGAAGTACATCAAGGCTGTATATTGCCATCCTGCTTATTTAACTTATGTGCAGAGTACATTAGGTGAAATGCCAGGCTGGATGAAGCACAAGCTAGAATCAAGATTGCTGGGACAATTATCAGTAACCTCAGATATGCAGATGATACCACCATTATGGCAGAAAGTGAAGATGAACTAAAGAGCCTCTTGATGAAACGGAAAGAGGAGAGTGAAAAAGTTGGCTTAAAACTCAGCATTCAAAAGATGAAGTCCACGGTATTTGATCCTATTACTTCATGGAAGATAGATGGGGAGACAGTGGAAACAGTGACAGACTTTATTTTCTTGGGCTCCAAAATCACTGCAGATGGTGATTGCAGCCATGAAATTAAAAGACGCTTGCTCCTTGGAAGGAAAGTTAAGACAAATCTAGCCTGCATATTAAAAAGCAAAGACATTACTTTGCCAAAAATGGCCCACCTAGTCAAAGCTATGGTTTTTCCAGTAATCAGGTATGGATGTGAGAGTTGAACCATAAAGAAAGCTGAGCACCAGAGAATTGATGCTTTTGAACTGTGGTATTGGAGAAGACTCCTGAGAATCCCTTGGACTGCAAGGAGATCCAACCAGTCAGTCATAAAGAAAATCAGTCCTGAATATTCATTGGAAGAACTGATGCTGAAGCTGAAGCTCCAATACCTTGGCACCTGATGTGAAGAACTGACTCATTGGAAAAGACCCTGATGCTGGGAAGGATTAAGGGGACGACAGAGGACGAGATGGTTGGATGGCATCAATGACTCCATGGACATGAGTTTGAGCAAGCTCCAGGAGTTGGTGATGGACAGGAAAGTTTATCATGCTGCAGTCCATGGGGTCGCAAAGAGTCAACCCAACTGAGCAACTGAACTGCACTCAATATATAATAGAGAAAATAATGTTGGGGCAGGGCATTCAAGATTGAGGGTACTAACTCTGTCTCTTGGGGCATCCATGATGCTTATACTATCTTCTAATAAATGTTTCCTCGCTCACAAGCCAAAGTGTGCTCTTTTTGGTAACAGAGAGAACTAGTTCAAGGGGTTTAAAACTGACCCAAGTTTAAAACTGACCAAGGGCACATATTCTATATGTATATGTGATTTTGTTTTTCAAATGGGACTTGAACTAACTGTTCTCTCTCGAGCATTGTAAAAGATCCAGGTAGAAGAAGCATTAGCCAAACATAATGGTGCATAAGTTCAATATATACTGTGTTAGGGACCATGAGGAATGATATGTAAATTGAAGTCCTACATGGGCAGATGTTAAGTGCCCTTGTGGACCTTGCTGATCTATCTGGGGCAGAACACTAGAGCAAAGGAATAAGAACCACTGACTATGTCCCTAGAGTTACTTTGAATTCAGCATTAATTTCTAGCTTCAATTGACAGAATCATAGTTCCACTTCAGTTTTCATGAAGTTAATCTGACATATCTGTGAGATTTCATATTTATCCAAAAGATGTATCCGCTTATTTGATATAATTTAAGGAGTCTGTTTCTTATACTCAAATATGGCTCATTAAGTTATGCAAGGAGTCATATAATTTAGTCAAATGTAGCACAGTACTGTTGCCTGGAAAAATCCCATGGACGGAGGAGCCTGGCAGGCTACAGTCCATGGGGTTGCTAAGAGTCTAGGACTGAGCATCTTCACTTTCACTTTTCACTCCCATGCATTGGAGAAGGAAATGGCAAGCCACTCCCGTGTTCTTGCCTGGAGAATCCCAGGGACAGGGGAGCCTGGTGGGCTGCCGTCTATGGGGTCGCACAGAGTCAGACACGACTGAAGCGACATAGCAGCAGCAGCAGCAGCACAGGATTATTTTAACCTATGTTTAAATCTCAGGCTCAGCCAAGTCTAGGTCTCCCATTTAATTAAACACACACACACACACACACACACACACAGAGGCATGCCTCTTTTTATTGGATTTCACTTTATTGTACTTCAGAGATACTGTGTTTGTGGCAACCTGGGTCAAGCAAGTTTATTGGCTCCATTTACCCAACACCATTTGCACTCTTCTTGTCTCTGTCACATTTTGGTAATTCTCACAATATTTCAAAATTTTTTATTGTTACATTTGCAATGGTGCCTGCAATGGTACCTGTGATCAGTCATCTTTGATATAACAGCCACAAAATGATTATTATTCCCTAGAGGGTCAGGTGATGGTTAGCATTTTCAGCAAGGGAATATCTTTAATAATTTTACATTGCTAACATAGTGATATGACACACTTAACAGGGGAAACATAACTTTTATATGTACTAGGAAACCAAAAAAATTGTGTGACTCACTGTAACGTGACATTTGCTTTATTGCAGTGGTCAGGAACTGGCAATATCTCTGAGGTGTGCTTGTATTATCGTGGCAGTAGTGATAATTGCTAAGTCCAGATCATTTTGGGGGGGATTTATTGCTGGAGTTCTTAAAACTGGAGCCCTATTGCAGGAACTTTCATCATGTTTGTAATATGAGAAAAGATTAAAAATAAAGAGATCAAGAACTTAACCATGAAAAAAAACTGATTCCTGAAATAAATTTCTTTTTGTAAGTGTAGAAAGAATCACATTTTTCTTTAGGAATTTAAGGTGGGATCCAAGAAGACAAATCACTTTATTTCATGCTATTTTTCTTTTTCTTGATTTTTGAAAGATTAAATTTTTCTAATAAGGGTTTGTTTTTTGTTTTTTTTGGCTGACAGAATCTCTGTAATTGACCATAACAAGGTAGTATCAGGGAGAATTGACTAGCAAGAACTTCATTGGAGAAGTATGAGTATTAATATGTTCCTCCTAAGATGGCTGGGAGAAGGAAATGGCAACTCACTCTAGTGTTTTTTGCCTGGAGAATCCCAGGGATGTGGGAGCCTGGTGGGCTGCTGTCTATGGGGTCTCACAGAGTCGGACATGATTGAATTGACTTAGCAGCAGCAGCAGCAGCAGAAGATGGCTACAGAAGTGCAGAAGTGAATCAAATTTCAGTTAATATAAGCACCAAAAGGAGCTTGATTACCACGGATTGAGAGTTATATATAGTATTCAAGGAGTCTGGGAGAGATGTTCCAATCAGATTTCTTAATAAATGTTTCATTGGACTCAATGATGAGCCCAAATATTGCACAGACATCTTAGATAATTAAGAGATCTGTGTAAATTTTTTAGATTATAAACAAATGAAAATCTTTGGTTTCCATAAGGAGTTATCCTATTTGAGGCATTTTGCTTTGCTCATTATTATTTGTGCGTGTGTGTGTGTGTGTGTGTGTGTGTGTGTGTGTGTGTGTGTGTGTGATTTATTTCACCTACCATAGTACTCCTCTGGAGAAGGAAATGGCAACCCACTCTCGTATTCTTGCCAGGAAAATTCCATGGACAGAGGAGCCTGGTGGGTGACACAGTTTATGAGGTTGCAAACAGTTGGGCATGACTGAGCAACTGAGCACACATACCAGGCATCATAGTTCTTACTTTTAAATTGTAAATCATAACGCTTTTTAGTATATTCACGAAGGTGTACAACCATCACCAATGCCTACTTACTGAGTATTTTCAACGCCCCCACAATAAATCTCTGGAGAAGGCAATGGTACCCCACTCCAGAACTTTTGCCTGGAAAATCCCATGGACGGAGGAGCCTGGTAGGCTGCCGTCCATGGGATCACTAAGAGTCAAACACGACCGAGCAACTTCACCTTCACCTTTCACTTTCCGGCATTGGAGAAGGAAATGACAACCCACTCCAGTGTTCTTGCCTGGAGAATCCCAGGGACAGGGGAGCCTGGTGGGCTGCCGTCTATGGGGTCGCACAGAGATGGACACGACTGAAGCGACTTAGCAGCAGCAGCAGCACAATAAATCTCATTCTATTAACAAGTAACTCCTCATTCCCCCTTTTCTCTAGATCCTGGCAACTGCTTATCTACCGTTTGTTCCTATGGATTTGTCTCTTTTAGGTATTTCATACAAGTGCAGTCATTTACTATTTGTCCTCTTGTGTCTGACTTATTCTACTTTTTATAAGGATTATTTATGTTGTAGTATATCAACACATTATTTGTTTTTTTGTGGTGAATATAGTCTACTGTATGGTGTATTAATTTCCTAAGACTGCTGTAATGAAGTATCATAGATTGGATTGATCAAAAGAACAGAAATGTACTGTCTCATAGTTCTA
>SJYV01019147.1:151379-167487 GCA_006410875.1 Neotragus pygmaeus
TCTGAGGTTATTGATATTTTTCCCAGCAANTTTTCTGAATGTTGAGCTTTAAGCCAACTTTTTCACTCTCCTCTTTCACTTTCATCAAGAGGCTTTTTAGCTCCTCTTCACTTTCTGCCATAAGGGTGGTGTCATCTGCATATCTGAGGTTATTGATATTTTTCCCAGCAATCTTGATTCCAGCTTATGCTTCTTCCAGTCCAGCATTTCTCATTATGTACTCTGCATAGAAGTTAAATAAGCAGGTAACAATATACAGCCTTGATGTACTCCTTTATTTGGAACCAGTCTGTTGTTCCATGTCTAGTTCTAACTGTTGCTTCCTGACCTGCATACAGATTTCTCAAGAGGCAGGTCAGGTGGTCTGGTATTCCCATCTCTTTCAGAATTTTCCACAATTTATGTGATCCACACAGTCAAAAGCTTTGGCACAGTCAATTTAAATCATATTTAATACTTAAAAGCGTCTATTAACATCCTTTAAAAATAAAGTCAAAGCTGAAAGATAAATTACTACTTCATGCAAAGTTCAAGAGATTTATGTAAAATATAAAGTATAAAGTTATGATATGGGCGTTTTTGTTTTAAAGTCAATTAAAACCTTATAAAGATTTTCTTTAGACATTTCCATTAAATTATTGTATTTATTGAACTAGAAAAATTAATGTGATTGTCATTTTAACTCCTTTAATTGAATTTTTTAATTTTCTTATTCTCTTATAGTTATCATTGGACTTAGCTTTTAAAGTCAGTTTTAATTTGTATTCTATGTTAGCATCATAGTAAAATGTACATGGATACAATGTGTCCTTGATTTTTATAAAAGCAAGGATTAGTGCCTATTATATTTTTGTGCTTTTCCTCATTCTTTCATCTGACAGCTTCAGTCCATTTAATGCTATTTTTTAAATTCAAATAAGATCCTTTCATTTGATTTAGCACTTTAGCATCTAAAGTCACTTTGCTTAATGGGTCTGGTTTTGACTTTTTTAGTCATTTTTATTCATAAATGTACCACAATGTTCATCATTGTATAAGGCTTACGATGAATCCAACCACAGATGACTGAAAAAAAAAAGCATAGAGTCAGATAGCAGGACACCTTATTAGCACTTTTTTTCAGACCAATAATCATGCTATTATTTGAATTTAGCAAATTGCTGTCATGCCATGCACTCCAAGCCCTTTTTTAAATGACCCTGTCATACTATTTTTTTGCTGGGTTGAAGCCAACCACAATAATGTTGCTAAATGTGAAATTTGGATGTACACAGCTCTTGTTCTACACCACTGGAAAGAAAAGAATGTTTTCCCACCACAGTGCAATAGAGTACATCTATATTTCTTAATTTCAGTTTTTTATTTGAAGATAGGTATCTCAGCTGGTGTCTCCTTTAGGTAGCAGTCAAGCCTAAATCATAATGATAAGCATGGTGGTGGTTTACTTGCTAAGTCATGTCCGACTCTTGTGACCCATTGGGCTGTAGCCCACTAGGCTCCTTTGTCCATGGGATTTCTCAGGCAAGAATACTGGAGTGGGTTGCCATTTCCTTCTCAGGGGATCTTCCTGACCCAGGAATCAAACCAAGGTCACCTACATTGCAGGCAGATTGTTGTATTGCAAGTGGATTCTTTACTGACTCAGCAATGAAGGAAGCCCTAAGTATAGCATTTTTTAAAAATATACAAGGTCATTTAAACAATTTTCATGTGGACCTCATGTAAAAGTGTATCTATGTATGAAATTTAATTGTGCTTAAAAAAAACTTAAAGAGATGTTACTGTACCTATATGTGTGTATATATGTCTGTGTGTGTGTGTATGTGTGTGTGTATATATATATATATATATATAGGATATAATCTACTCTAAAGATCAAATCACTTTCCCTGTATATGTGAATATTAAAAGGTGAGATAATTGAGGCACTAATTCATTTCAAAATAAACTTTGAGTTCTCTTGTTTTTACAGTATAGGTGGCAAATTTGTATAGAAACATACAATTATTTTACATACAAATCAGACTTATTATCTAATGACTAGTTTTCTGTAAGTCAATACAAATTATCTACAAAATGGGTCAGTCACTAGACTTCTAAAATTTTCACTCTTGGAGAAGTTTTTTTAAATCTCTCTATTTTTATCTAGCACACATTAGAATACTTACTACCTATAGCAGTTATGTCATCTATGAATTACAGTTTAAACATTTAAACTAATTATTTAATATTTACTGTATGCTTGACATTGTTTTGTTTTAAACATATTATTCCTATCATTGTGCATAGAAATCATATGAAGTAAATATTATTTTCATTCAATTCACTTCAGTCCAATTACTCAGTCATGTCTGACTCTTTGTGACCCCATGGACTGCTGCACACCAGGCCTCCCTGTCCATCACCAGCTCCCAATTCCCAACTTCATTACCAAAGTACTAATAAATGCTGGATTTGAGTTCTTGCTTAGGAACATAAAACATTATCTTCTAAAATCATCACCTATTGGATCAGATTAAATAATTACATGCTAACTTAGTTTGGATAAAGTTAGACTGGACCTTAAACTCACTCCTCAAATTCTGCTCAAAATGCTTCCTCTTGGTAGATGCTTTAGAGAATTTATGAGTGTTTCAGGCCTTCCCAGGTTGTGCTAGTAGCAAAGAACCCTCCTGCCAATGCAGGAGACGTAAGAGACATGGGTTTGACCCCTGGCTTGGGAAGATCCCCTAGAGGAGGACATGGCAACCCACTCCAGCATTCTTGCCTGGAGAATCATGGATAAAGGAGCCTGACAGGCTACAGTCCACAGGATTGCAAAGAGTCAGACATAATCAAAGTGAATTAGCACACACATACATTTTAAAAAAGACATAGACATATAGAATGGACTTTTGGCCTCTGAGGGAGAGGGAGAGGGTGGGATGATTTGGGAGAATGGCATTGAAGCATGTATACTATCATGTAAGAAANTGCCATCTATGGGGTTGCACAGAGTCAGACATGACTGAAGTGACTGAGCAGCAACATGAGTCTGAGTGAACTCCGGGTGTTGGTGATGGACAGGGAGGCCTGGCATGCTGCGATTCATGGGGTCGCAAAGGGTAGGACACAACTGAGCGACCGAACTGACCGTGGGAAACACAGTATTTTGATTATATTCTCTAAGGCTAAAGACAGTACAAAATATTGTACACAAATACTGAATTCTAGTTTGTAATTTGTGTTCCATAGTGGTATGTGTTAGAAATTCTAAAATTACTTTATAAGTTTTCAAATACTCTACATTTCCTAAAAATAAGTAGACATATTAAGATGAGAGCCAAGTCTTTCACTTTCAGAGAAAGGAGTTACAAACTTATATAAATAAATTCTTCAGAGTTGGATTATAATTTGAAGTATCAGTTTAACTTGAGAGAGAGAGAGTGATATAGAAATAGATATAACTGTGTTTATATGTATAAATGCATATTTTTTATAACTTTATCCAGCATCAAATTATCCATGTGCCTTAATATAAAAAGAAGTACATGTTGTTGGAAGTTAAAGAAATGTATTCACCGTCAAAGAAAAAGTATGAACCAAAACTGAGCTAGAAAGTGGTTAGTTAGCCTTTATGGAAATGAACAGTCAGGGTTATAAGTATGTACCTAGATATTGACCTTGAAACATATCACAGAAGCCTTAAAGTATCAATCTAATAGTTTTGATGTTTCTATAGTGAATACCCAGAAAAAATAATATTTTGTAAATAAAAAAATAAATGGAAAGCTGTCTTATATCTGAAAATGGACTTTTATTGTAAAAATTAACATCAGTGATCCAATATAATTTTCAAAAGCAAGAGAAATATAGTGATTGCAAAGTGAAATCTGCTAAACGTTATCAATTGAGAGGAAATATAATTCTCAATTTAAAATGTAAGTATGCCAATAATGCAATTTCAGGTGGTAAGCCTTTCAAAGTCTCTCATTTGACAGAATTAAATTTCATACATTTGAAAATTTAATGCAACAAAATTTTAGATCCCATCCCTTTTTTTCTTTAGGTGACATCTATCTTCTAAAGTTATGCAATGCTGAGTTTTCTAAGATGCAGGGTAGTGTTGAAAATTTGATTTTCAGTTCTTGGTGAACTAAAGTCAAGCTACTATATTCCTTATGCATGTAACACTTCAGAAAGGTCAAAGGAAGTTCCCATCCATACCCTAGGTATTAAAAGCACAAAAGTCTCAAATACAGATTGGGACATATAGTATTAGAACCCTCTGGATGAAACTCAGCCCACTGATCACAGAAAATCCATTTCAGTATTCAAATAGTCCACAGCTCTATGAACTATCAGAATTTTCTATCCCTCTCCTGCTTCCCTGGTGGCTCAGAGGTTAAAGTGTCTGCCTCCAATGCAGGAGACCCGGGTTCGATCTCTGGGTCAGGAAGATTCCCTGGAGTAGGAAATGGCAATCCACTCCAGTATTCTTGCCTGGAGAATCCCAGGGACAGAGAAGCCTAGTAAGTTACAGTCCACGGGGTTGCAAAGAGTTGGACATGACTGAGCAACTTTACCTTACCCCACCTTACCTAATTTCCTATTAAATATTGTACTTATTTAATTTCCTAACAATTTTTGAGGGACTGGTTTGATGTGATCGTTTACCCATGAAGGATATAGAATAGGTGGTGTTGCAGGATTAGTAGCTGAATGAGGGAAAAGTAACTTTGATAATAAAAATATCCAAACTTCAGGGAAGGGAGTTATGATAAATAGGTCTTTGAAGGCCTAAAATAAATATTGAACTATAGCTAAAGCTAGTGGTTCTGCTCTGGGAGATTGAGAAGGAGAATAATGCAGATGGAAAGAAAATGAGGCATATCAAAGATGTATTCAGAGGCAAATTTACAGTCTAACAGGAGTGTACTGGTTTGGCATTTCTCATCATTTTCTTCCAAGTTGACACTTCCATAATGGTACCACATCCTTCCCATGTGTTTTTCTTCTAATACCCCTTTTATATTATGGCTGGTGTGTTTATATTATTGTTATGGAAATTCAGGTTAGAGACCTGTTTCATTTCACTTTGTTAATATGCATGAATTTGAAAATAGCTGTTTAACTGATGGTGAACAGACATTAATCAATAGAGGTCATAGCTCTTATGTCTGGGTGCTAAGCAGCCTGACACTTGTGAGTTATCTGGCGTGAAACAATTATTTCTCAGAGGATCTTATCATTGCTGATCAAGTCCCAGCTCTGCCCAAGGAAACTACACTAGTGCTATTTATTTCCTCCCGCTGATGTTCTTGCTGTTAACATAACGAGAAAAAAACATACCTATATATAACTATTAAAACTTTGCTAGATTTTTTCCTCTTTTTTGGAAAAAAGCATTTTTAGTTTCCTTAAATGCTTACTAATAGACATTTAATTTCTCCACATGAGCTGCAAAACCCAGCATGTATTCACCCCTCACTAAAGAATACCTAACAAACTCCAGTATCTACAAAAACAATTTGCCAAGTTGCCTCCTTATTTTCCTCCAGTCAGCACTTTCCTTAGCTTCTGCATTGTTCTGGATTGTGGAAATGTATCTGACACCTAAACTTTATGTTACATGCATCAAAAAGGCTTTGCTTCTCTCATTCATGCTTTTATTTTTCATTTAATATCTATTTTATATTGGAGTATAGTTGATTTATATATTATGTGCTATATAATTTAACAGCTTCCCTTGTAGTTCAGTCGATAAATAATCTGCCTGCAGCGTAGGAGACCCAGGTTTGATCCCTGGGTTGGGATGATCCCCTGGAAGGAAATGGCAACTCTCTCCAGTGTTCTTACTTGGAGAATCCCAAGGACAGAGGAGCATGGCAGGCTACAGTCCAGAGGGTTGCAAGAGTCGAACATGACTTAGTGACTAAAGAGAGAAAGAGATAGTTGATTTACCATGTTGTGTTAGTTTCAAGTATACAGCAAAGTGGATTAAATTAATTTACCATAGATGTGTGAGTTTATCTCTGGACTTTCTGTCCTATTCTATATATATGTTTTTCTGTTTATTGTGCCATTACCAATCTGTTCTCATGACTGTAGTTTTGTACTCTAATTTGAAGTCAGGGGGCCAGATGCTTCCAGCTTCATTTTTCTTTGTCAAGATTGCTGTGGCTATTCAGGCTCTTTTGTGTTTCCATACAAACTAAAAACCTTGAGAAACCTGTATGCAGGTCAGGAAGCAACAGTTAGAACTGGACATGGAACAACAGCCTGGTTCCAAATAGGAAAAGGAGTATGTCAAGGCTGTATATTGTCACCCTGCTTATTTAACTTCTGTGCAGAGTACATCATGAGAAATGCTGGGCTGGAAGAAGCACAAGCTGGAATCAAGATTGCTGGGAGAAATATCAATAAATTCAGATATGCAGATGACACCACCCTTATGGCAGAAAGTGAAGAGGAGCTAAAAAGCCTCTTGATGAAAGTGAAAGAGGNATAGAATGCTCCCCCCACCCCCACCCCCCAAAATAATGTATAGCTAGAAGTAAACTGTGTTTGGTGTTATTGGTGCTTTCAGTTAACTGTAATCAGAAAAGAAGCTGACTGGAGTAGGTGCCAGAAGAACTGCCATCGTGGACTAAAACGATAAAATTGTTGAAGATATAAAATCATACTTAGCCCCCAACCTTGTATCAGCAGGAAAAAGGTTAAAAAAGTTACTCAGTCCCCAAGGAGGACATATTCTCCAACTCTCTTTTCAAATATAGCTGAGGAGCAAAATAGAAAAGGAAGGAAATTCCAGTGGGTGGAACTGCAGAAAGTCATGGACGGTGGAACCTTACCAAGGAGTAAACAGGAGCTAATATGGACCTGTCTCTGCAGTGTATCTCCTATTCAGTCCCTCTTCAAATGAGAGTATTTTGTATGTATACTGCATCTGTTCCCCCATGGTCCCTTGGTTGTATAAGGGATAAATGTTTTGTACTTTTAATTATAGGCATGATATCTCAGATTTTTGTTCATCAAATATTCACTCCTCTCCACTCTTCTTTGTGTGGCAGTATATTTCCATTCTTAATACTTTAAACATGACCTTCTTTTGTGATTTGTAAACCTCTAACTTGGTTTGGCTGCTGCTGCTAAGTCACTTCAGTCGTGTCTGACTCTGTGCGACCCCATAGATGGCAGCCCACCAGGNGGATGAGATGGCTGGATGGCATCACGGACTCGATGGACATGAGTCTGAGTGAACTCTGGGAATTGGTGAAGGACAGGGAGGCCTGGCGTGCTGATTCATGGGGTTGCAAAGAGTCGGACACGACTGAGCAACTGAACTGAACTGAACAGACTAAAAAATTGTTTATTCTAATTCTGTGGGAAATGCTGTTGGTAATTTCTAAGAATTGCACTGAATCTGTAGATTTACTTGGGTAGCATAGTCATTTTGACAATGTTGATTTTTCCAATCCAGGAACATGATGTATCTTTCCATCTGTTTGTGTCATCTTTGATCATATCACTGTCATAATTTTCAGAGTCTAAGTCTTTTGCCTCCTTAGGTAGATTGGTTCCTTGGCATTTTATTATTTTCAATGGTAAATTAATGGTAATTTGGTAATTTATAATGGTAATGCTAATTTGATGGTAAATTATTTTTTTCCCTTAATATCTTTTATCGATCTGTTAGTGTATAGAATTGCAGGAAATTTGTGTTCATTAATTTTGTATCTGCACTTGACTGAATTCATTGATGAACTCTTGTATTTTTCTGGTAGCATCTTAAGGATTTTCTATATATTATGTCATCTTCACACAGTGATAGTTGTACTTCTTTCATGTTTGGATGCCTTTTATTTCTTTTTCTTCTCTGATTGTCATGGCCAAGTCTTCTCAATGTTGAATAAAAGTGGCATCCTAGTCTTGTTCCTGATCCCAAAGGAGATGCTTTCAGGTTTCTTTCCACCACTGAGTATGATGTTAGCTATGGGTTCATCATATACACATTCCCTCTATGCCCACCTTCTGGAGAGTTGTTATCATAAATGGGTGTTGAATTTTGTGAAAAGCTTTTTCTGCAGCTATTGAGATACTCATATAGTTTTTATTCTTTAATTTGTTAATGTGTTATATCACACTGAATGATTTGCAGATATTGAAAAGTCCTTGCATCCCTGGGATATCCCACTTGGTCATGGTGTATGATCCTTTTAATATATTGTTAGATTTGGTTTGATATTATTTTGTTGAGGATTTTTGCATCTATGTGCATCAGTGATATTGGTCTGTGTATTTCTATTTTTGTAGTATCTCTGTCTGGTTTTGGTATCAAGGCCTCAGAGAATGAGTTTGGGAGTGTTCCTTTCTCTGAAATTTTTTGGAATCGTTTCAGAAGGATAGGTGTTAACTCTTTTCTAAATGTTTGATAGAATTTGCCTGTGAAACCATCTGTTCTTGAACTTTTGTCTGTTGGGATATTTTTAAACAGTTTCCATTTCTAGTAGTGTGATTAGTCTGTTCATATTTTCTATTTCTTCCTGATTCAGACTTGTACATTTCTAGGAATTTGTCTATTTCTTCTAGGTTTTCCATTTTATTGTCATATAGTTATTTGAAGTATTCTTTTTTTTAATTTTTACTTTATTTTACTTTACAATATTGTATTGTTTTTGGCATACATTGACATGAATCCGCCTCGGGTATACATGAGCTCCCAAACATATGAGCCTTTGTATTTCTGTGATGTCAATTGTAACTTTTCCTTTTTCATTTCCAATTTTATTGATTTGAGCTCTTTACCATTTTTTCTTTGAGTATGGTTGATTAATTTTGTTTATCTTTTCAAAGACCTAGCTTTTAGTTTCATTGAGTTTTTTCTATTGCTTTCTTTGTCCCTATTTATTTCTGCTCTGTTCTTTATGATTTCTTTCCTTCTTTGAGTTTTGTTTGTTCTACTTTCCCTGATGGCGTTAGGTGGAAAGTTCAGTTATTTGAGATTTTTCTGTCTTTTATGCTATTAAAAATATACGTTATTAAGTAAACTGATGGTTCAGCTAAAACAGGGAGTCAGAACTTTCTGTGCATTAGCAACTCAAAATGAGCCAACGGAATTTTTTTTTTTTTTGAAATTTGAAACATTCACGACTTTTGATGTGTGATTTTATAAGAGACATACTGATGTATTAAAAGTCAATGCAACTTCCTATTAGGCCAAATTTATGCCAAGGGAGTATCTAATGCACAAGGAGAATCAATAATCTCACATTTAAAGTCAGTAGATTAGCTATACTAGAATTTGAGGAAGAAAGCAAACAAACAGACCAAAAAAATAAAAAATCACATAAGTTGGCAAAGTCATGCTTCCTGATTCCTAAGTGTTTAAATTGGGAACCAGTGACAAAAATGTACTGTAGGTGGAGAAGCGAAGACAGAGAGACAAATTTTCATCATTAAAACAAAGGTTAAATAAAGATTAAGCTCAGAGCAGAAACAAGAGCCCTAGAGACTTTGGGTAGGCAAGATGCCCAGATGTTCTTCCTATCATTTCAGCCTGGCATATGAGCAGAGGTGTAGAAGTTCAAGTGGGTAAGTGGCCGATTGTTAGAAGATGATGGCAGGGTCATCAGCNGTGGAGAAGCGAAGACAGAGAGACAAATTTTCATCATTAAAACAAAGGTTAAATAAAGATTAAGCTCAGAGCAGAAACAAGAGCCCTAGAGACTTTGGGTAGGCAAGATGCCCAGATGTTCTTCCTATCATTTCAGCCTGGCATATGAGCAGAGGTGTAGAAGTTCAAGTGGGTAAGTGGCCGATTGTTAGAAGATGATGGCAGGGTCATCAGTTATTCTTGTAGAGTCTGAGACTAGAACTGCACTGCTAGCTAGTTAGTTAATGATTTCTTCTACACACTTCAAAGTCTTTTTAAATGATATTCTTAAACTCATCTGACCCTAATATTATTCATTTAGTCATCCTAAAGTTATACATAATTTTAGCTACCTTTAAAGTAAAACAGTGTAGTTTTCACAAAGAATTTTATGAAAAGCTAATTTCGTATGTATATGTAACTTGTCAATATGGCTACTGTTACATTTTATTTGTGCAGTAATCTAAGAATATAATGAACAGGAAATATTCTGAGTGGTCTTATGATGAATGAGGTGAGGTTTCTAAGACTTTTCCTTATAAGCAATTTTTATATCCTGCATATCAGATTACCAAAGGATAAAGATACAGTCATGTCTACTTTCTCATCTTGTTTCATTCCCTAAGAATTTTAGATTTCATACTTAGTAGAAGAGTCATTTTACAGCAGGAAATAACAAGGGTTCTTAAACATATATAATATCTCATAGTCTGTATTTTTTTATCTGATTAATTTACCCACAGAAACAATTGTAAACTTGGCTGGCAAACAAATGGGTAATTAGAATTATTTTATTTTTGTTTTGTGGTCTCCAAATTCTTGAGAAGTTTCTTCAAAGTTTCATGTCACCTCAGACTCTTCAAAACAACAACAACAACAAAAAAGGTTGAAATCCAACATTTTTAAGAATGTTTAAAATCTCACAGAAAATTTTTAAATTCAGAATTATCATGGGTTACAGAAAAGATAACAGCTACTGCCTCCTCAATCATACATTTTGACAAATGTTGCTAGCTACCTAAGGTTTTTCCTAAGAAGTAGAAATGGGCAACAATTTGAAGAGCTGACCATGATTCCTCCCCTCATATAACCTCTGGTTCAATTCAGTTCAGTTCAGTCACTCAGTCCTGTCCGACTCTTTGAGACCCCATGGACTGCAGCCCACCAGGCTTCCCCGTCCATCACTGGTATGTATTCAAACTCATGTCCATTGAGTCGGTGATGCCATCCAACAATCTCATCCTCTGTCGCCCCCTTCTGCCTTCAATCTTTCCCAGCACCAGGTCTTTTCCAAAGAGTCTGTTCTTAGCATCAGGTGGCCAAAACATTGGAGCTTCAGCTTCAGTATCAGTCCTTCCAATGAATATTCAGGACTGATTTTCTTTAGGATGGTTGGATCTCCTTGCAGTCCAAGGGACTCTCGAGAGTCTTCTCTAACACCATAGTTCAAAAACATCAATTCTTTGGCGCTCAGCTTTCTTTATAGTCCAACTCTCACATCCATATATGACCACTGGAAAAACCATAGATTTGACTAGATGGACCTTTGATGACAAAGTAATGTCTCTGCTTTTGAATATGTTGTCTAGGTTGGTCATAACTTTTATTCCAAGAAGTAGGTGTCTTAATTTCATGGCTGCAGTCACGATCTGCAGTGATTTTGGAGCCCAAGAAAATAGTCAGCCACTGTTTCCACTGTTTCCCCATCTATTTGATATGAAGTGATGGGACCAGATGCCATGATCTTCATTTTCTGAATGTTGAGCTTTAAGCCAAAATTTTCACTCTACTCTTTCACTTGCAACAGGAGGCTCTTTAGTTCTTCTTCACTTTCTGCCATAAAGGTAGTGCCATCTGCATATCTGAAGTTATCGATATTTCCCCAGCAATCTTGATTCCAGCTTTTGCTTCATCAGCCCAGCATTTCACAAGATGTACTCTGCATATAAGTTAAATAAGCAGGGTGACAATATACAGCCTTAACATACTCCTTTCCCGATTTGGAACCAGTTCATGATAAAACCAGACATGAACCCCAAACTCCAAGTTGATTTACTCAAATGGTCTTTTGTGAGAAGTTGGAATTGGGACATTTAAAAGAGTGTCAGCTGCAAGGGACTCCCAGTCACAATACATATATCATTGGGTTGATAAATAGAGTCATGACGATTCAATAGTATCCTAAAGCTGAAGTTACACATTCAGTTCATTTCAGTTGCTCAGTCATGTCCAACTCTTTGCAACCCCATGAATTGCAGCATGCTGGGCATCCCTGTCCATTACCAGCTCCCAGAGTTCATTCAAACTCACATCTATTGAGTCGGGGATGCCATCCAGCCCTCTCATCCTCTGTCATCCCCTTTTCCTCCTGCCCCCAATCCCTCCCAGTATCAGTCTTTTTCAATGAGTCAACTCTTCGCATGAGGTAACCAAAGTATTAGAGGTTCAGCTTTAGCATCATTCCTTCCAAAGAAAACCTAGTGCTGATCTCCTTTAGAATGGACTGGTTGGATCTCCCTGCAGTCCAAGGGACTCTCAACAGTCTTTCCAACACCACAGTTCAAAAGCATCAATTCTTTGGCGCTCAGCTTTCTTCACAGTCCAACTCTCACATCCATACATGACCATTGGAAAAACCATAGCCTTGACTAGACAGACCTTTATTGGCAAAGTAATGTCTCTGGTTTTCAATGTGCCATCTGGGTTGGTCATAAAGTTACACATTAGGGAACAAGAAATCTGCTCCACACGTTGTTGCGGTTGTTGTTGTTTAGTCATTAAGTCATGTCTGACTCTTCTGAAACCCCATGGACCGTAGCCCTCCAGGCTCCTCTGTCCATGGAATTTCCCAGACATGAATACTTGAGTGGGTTGCTCTTTCCTGCTCAAGGGCATCTTCCTGACCCAGAGATTGAATTCACATCTCCTGTATTGTCAGGCAGATTCTTAACTGCTGAGCCACTAGGAAAGCCCAGGTGTACATGTTACAGAAAAGCCAATCTGTAAAGATGCTGATAATAGAGACCATGGACAGAGGAAGCACACAAACACCCCCACAAACACACAAAGTAAATAAGGGTAGAAGGGAGGGAAGATAGGAGGAAGGGAGAAACAAAGGAAGAGAAAGAAGGAAGAAAGGGATAACCTAGATAATTGTAGGATAAGAGACAAAGAGAGGCAGAAACTGAGAATGCAGTTATTTTTGTTTTTAATTGGATTATAATTACAATGCCGTGTTAATTTCTGCTGTACAATAATGTGAATCAGCTATTTGTAGGGAATGTAGACAGTAAAATAGGAATATCACTATGAGTTTCTTTTTCCACTAAGATTACAGGACCCTTCTCCCTCATATCCCCTAGTCTATGCCCTCTCATTATCTGAGCTACTCCCAGAAAACTTCAAATTTTCCCATTTTTTTGTAGCACAAGGAATTTGAATAACTAGCATCGAGTGAAATTAAAACATTCCTTTCCTGATATTTCTATAAGGGCAGTTTCTTCAGCACCCATTATTTTTTTCTGACCTTTAATTTCTCCAGAGTTTTAATCACTTTTCTCTGAGTGCTGTAAGCCCTGAATTCCCCCTCAAAGATTTCCCCAGGAAGCCTAGAGGAGAAATATAACTTCAGTTATCCAGTGCTGAGACCTCAGAATTCCTAAAAAAAGGATATAATGGAACTCTTGCTAGAATCACAAAAATAATAATTTTGGGGAATATACCTGTCTATCTCTCTCTCTATCTAGATAGATGGAAGCACTGTAATAGAACTATACATATATTTTCCTTTATAGATATTTGGAAAAAGTAAAATTGCCTTATTGAAGATATTAGGATGAATAGTTACATAATTAGTCAAGAGACAGTGGTTCTTATTTAGGTCTTGCATATTGTTAACAATGAGAATGAACATTGACAGAAATGTGTCTATACTATTTTGCTTGATATATCCTTTACTAAGGTATGTTTATAAATTCTTTACTGCAGCTTGGCCCACATTATTTTATCTGTATCAAAAGTGAATAAATCTTTTAATTGCAACAATAAGTAGACCTCATAGAACTATATCAGACTTACTTTATCACTATATATGTTAGAAATTCCAGGAAAATTATCCTCAAATCTATCAAGACACTTCAGAAAGTGCCATTTTACAATTGCCTGATTTATGCAGAAATTGGATAACTGGTAGACTTACACTGAAAACGCAAACAAACAGCACACTTTTTATGTTTTAAATTACATTGTTCTGGAAAGGTACCAGTATTTCATTAAGAAAAGTCTATTTGAAGTGGCATATTTTGTGCACAAATAGTTGTATATCAGTATCAAAGAAAGTAAATATGTGTAGCTCAGTTCCAGCCCTGAGTGACATGGAGAGGTGGGGCGTTGAGTTGAAATCCTTTGAGTCATCTCTCTGTGATGTCAAGAACCTTGTTCATTGCATCGTGAGTCAGGGATGGTTCCTTTTCTTTCTTTTTCCCCCTTCTAGCTTGCACTCGGTAATATTTGCACATAAAGCTGCAGTCAAGAACATTGGACTTTGCAGAATATGCCATATTTAAAACTTCATGTGAACTCAAATGAAAACTTGGTACCACACTAACACTAATTGCTGACAGCAGTGTCGCATTTTAATTCTCAGACCAACACTGTTTTTTGGACTTTCAGGTACACATATATTTCACAGTTTTACATAATTACTTTTATTTTGCTCATAGCTCCTCAGAATAAACACTTAAATTACCATAGTAAGTGTTCTGCATGGATCACTTAGAGATGGTTTTAAATTTTAAGACTTTGTTGTCATACAGAAATTTTACATACGATATTTTTAACCTCACTATCCATTGTTAACTTTTATGCTATTTAGCTGATACTTGTATTGACTTTGGCAGGCTGACTGGCTTGCTTATCTTAATCTATCTTGCTTCTCCTTAGTTGTTTTTCATGATTCTGTTTATCTAAACCCCACAGATTTTGTAAATCTTTCCATCCCTAAGCCCACTGCACTCATTTGGTTAAAGGTCTTTTTATCAGGGTATGTTTGACTCCATGAACATTTCCAAAAACTGCATATACTCATATCACATATTCTTATTTCCCCCATTAAACAGTTAAAAATCATCAAGCACACAGTGAACCTACACATAAAAATCATGATGAAACTTTCAGAGATTGAAGGTTTCCAAATATACTCAACAGTGGACAGTTACTTCAGTGACTATAGGAATAGTATCCACAAATGCTATACCTAAAAATATGAAAATAAAGAAGATAAAAATATAGAACAATCAATACTTTGAATGAGTGTGACTGTGAAACTTACCAGCTAAAGAACACAGGTGAATTTACCCAGGTGGTATAGTTTTTTCCCCCTTGACTTTCTGACTTGTCAGCAATACCAGTAAGGGATGATTTATGCATAACATAGGTTCTTTCTTAAAAATGGTAGTTGGCTATTACAAATGTAATAGTCTCTACAGATTACCATGTAGAGATCCAAGGCCTATATTTTTCATGCATTTTCCATTTCATTAGTAGATTGTAATTGATGAAAATGTCATTTGCCAAATTAAATCCTGACAGTCGCTCCCCTCCTTTTATTAATACATGTTCAAGGAACTATTATATTCCATAAGGCTATTTTTATTGATTTGAACATGTATTCCAGCCGGTAATTCTGTTTGCTTATGAGCATGCTTAGATCTCTGGGAAATAATTTTGTGACACATAGTTAATGCCATTTCCCTTATATTTTAGTTTGTTAGAGAAAATACCTTTCTTATCATATTCAAATAAACATTTACTCAAAGTAATATTCATTTCAGTGGCCTCATCTCTGCCTGAAACTTCATGAAGGGGTCTAAGAATTTTATTTTTATTTCAAACAATGTCTATGTGTATATACTCTTATTACATGATTAATGCTTTTTCAGCTTTTTACTAAACTTTCATCTGTCATTCAGAGATTTTACACTTGGTAGGTTCCTTTATAATTTTCATTATTTAACACATGAAAAGATGCTTAACATCACTCATTATCAGAGACATGCAAATCAAGACCACAATGAGGTATCATTTCATGCCAGTCAGAATGGCTGCAATCCAAATGTCTACAAACAGTAAATGCTGGAGAGGGTGTGGAGAAAAGGGAACCCTCTTACACTGTTGGTGGGAATGCAAACTAGTACAGCCACTATGGAAAACAGTGTGGAGATTCCTTAAAAAACTACAAATAGAACTGCCTTATGACCCAGCAATCCCACTGCTGGGCATACACACTGAGGAAACCAGAATTGAAAGAGACACATGTACCCCAATGTTCATTGCAGCACTGTTTATAATAGCCAGGACATGGAAACAACCTAGATGTCCATCAGCAGATGAATGGATAAGAAAGCAGTGGTACATATACACAATGGAGTATTACTCAGCCATTAAAAAGAATACATTTGAATCAGTTCTAATGAG
>SJYV01019147.1:171196-248608 GCA_006410875.1 Neotragus pygmaeus
AAAAAAATGGGTGAACTGAAACAAATCGACCTAAAAGCCTTTTTTGCTTTTTCTTTTTCCCCACAAGGAAACTACACACTCCTTAGAATGCAAGAAATTCAATAAATCAAGTTCAATGTAAAAGAAAATATTGGACTCCCTAATGAGATAACTTCCCAGGATGTTCTAGTACTGGTTAAATTAAAAAAATAAAAAGAGAGAGCATGAGAAAGAGAAAGTGTCCCCTGAAGGCCCAAAATCTTTTTTCTTTTGTTGTACAACAGTCTACTAAGGAAAGCAAACTTTCCATCAAAAAGTCTCAAGACTTTTTATTACTTCTCCCTGTAAAATAGTTTTTAGATCTTCAAAATAGCATATTAATGGTCTAGATCTTTTCCACAAAATGCTGTTGAAAGTTTTCAATATTTTCATTAAGGTACCTAGCTTTATTCCGTTCCTATTATCATGACCTTCTCTTTTCTCCAATACTATTCCTCTGTTCAAATCTTTGGAAAATTAATATTTCCCTTTAGAAGATTAATCTCTGATATGTGAAAATACCAATAGCATATTAAGAATTAGAGTAATAATATAGTTTAATAAGTTCTTTGGTAAGGAAAACTTAGAGCTGAAGGTTTAAAATATTTAAGTAAATATATTAAATTATATAGCTATCATTAAAATAAAATAATGCAAAATAAGACCAAAATTAACAACATTTGCTACATATTTTATAATTAATTATAATTAATTTATGATTAGTCACCTTGTAATGACTGAAGGGTAAAGATGCTTTGGTTCTCTAAAATGTGGGAATGACAAATCATGTCTATATTCTGAAAGAACTGTACCTTTCCTTTAAAAACAACTTGAAATATGATCTATTATTATTTTTGATATATATTTATATCAAATCATTCAAGACTTCTTTGAAGTCTGTATTCATACTTTGCTTTTACGTCTTTTGATAGTATAATCCTTCAGGCAAGCATTATATCAGTTATTCCCATTATAAGACTGGGCAATCCACTTCTAGGTTTTTAGCCAAAGGAAATGTTAAAAACATATGTCCACATAAAGATCTGTACATAAATATTAGCAGCTATATTTGTAGTAGTCCAACACTGCAATCAACTGAGATCGTTATCATATGATGAAAGTTACACCAAAAACCGGACCTATAGACATCCATGGGTAGTATGTTAAGCTTTAGCACCTTACAAAGCACTTATTTCACAATCTGAGATTATCTTATTTTTATAATTTTCTGAGTTCACTGGGAGAATATTAGTTGCTTAGAATTTGTACCTGGTTGCAATTTTTTAACTTATTTTTTAACTGAAGGATAATTGCTTTACAGAATTTTGTTGTTTTCTGTTACAAATCAATAAGAATCAGCTATAGGTACACCTCTCTCCAAAACCTCACTCCCATCCTCCTAGTTTGTTAAAGAGCCCCTGTTTGAGTTCACTGAGTCATACAGCAAATTCCCATTGGAATTTGTAAATACATATATGCATATGGTAATGTGCCATTACATATGGTAATATGCCATTATATATGGTAATGTAAGTTTCCATGTTGCTCTCTACATACCGCTTCCCCCTCCCCTCCCACCATGTCCATAGGTCTGTTCTCCATGTCTTGTTGCATTTTTATTTTCCTGTGCCTAGAAAAGTACTTGGCACATAGTAGTTTTGCAAAACTTATTTTTGAGTGCATGTACAAATGCTTCATAGCTATAATTATGTTTGATGATTATTTTGTTGTTTTTCTTGTAAAGGAAGAGAATTGTGTTGTAAGCAGCTATGTTTCCTGGAAAGAATCTTTTTTTTTTTTTTTTTTTTTAAGTAAAANTTGCAAAACTTATTTTTGAGTGCATGTACAAATGCTTCATAGCTATAATTATGTTTGATGATTATTTTGTTGTTTTTCTTGTAAAGGAAGAGAATTGTGTTGTAAGCAGCTATGTTTCCTGGAAAGAATCTTTTTTTTTTTTTTTTGATAAGTAAAACCATATTTTGAAGGGAATTAAATTTATCTCAAAATAGATTCAGTATTCTGGATATTTTCTGTAAAGTACAGAAGGTCTTCACAAGATAAAAATAACAGGATTGAATTATGATACTGGTTTATTTTAGCTTGCCAGCTCTTAATTTCTATACATTCCTCATTTAGAATTAGAATTAGAATCATTGCTATTATTTGTTTATAGTTAAATCCAACAGATTCTTGGAAAAGTATCCCATTTCTAATATACCACTTTTCTATTTCCTACTGGAGTGAATGATCTCATTGTTTTTAAAAGAAAACAATGCTGTGGTCAGTGAGGCAGCATATAATGTGCTTCTTATCCTTACAATATTTTACTAAATATTGTTTAAGAAATTGTCACCATTATAAAAGTCTAGCTTTAAAATCTACTTGTTATTTATAATTCCCTCTATCAAAAGCAGTTCCTCTTTCCTATAGTTCTACTCTAGGTCCAGATATTATTTTCACAATTTTGTATGAACTGAATTCCTTAATATATGCTTAAATTTAAGCTTTTCAAAATATATTTTAGGAATCTGTTTACCTTTGTTCCTCGAAAGTGATTTAGAAACAACTCAGAGACATGTGAAAAACATTGATTCTGAGGCACTTTCCCAGATCAATAGCAAGGGCTGATTCTTGATGTTTGGCAGAAACCAATACAATTCTATACAGCAATTATTTTTCAATTGAAATAAATTTAAAATTTAGAAAACAAAGCAATAAAAAATCTGGTAGTGTGTTTACGCATTATTAATTTTTAAGCTCCTCAAGGAGTTTTGATGTGATCCCAGTCCTGAGAATCATTGACATTGTACCATATTAACCAACATTAACATGCATTGGGAAAACATAGATGCTTTGATAAAAAGGAAGATTTTGGTTTAGCAGGTCTAGGGTTGGGATGCTAGATTTTGCATTTTTCTAATCAGTTCTTGGGTAATGCTGCTGTTGCTGGTCCATGAACCTTACTTTATGTAGCAAGGAAACAGAGATGATTGCTGAGAAGGAGGGTAGCTCCTAATCTTTATGTAATCAGAGGAAGTAAAGGAAGGAAAAAAAATAACAACAAAAAAAAAAACAAGCAAAGGAAGTAGGAGCAGGCAGAGACAGGAACAATCTTTAATGAAAATTCATCAGTGTTAGTCTTTGTATGTACCAACTTTATTTAATGTGTGCCTAATATTCATGGAAATTAATTATGTCCTGATTAGCCTTCACTATATTTTAAAATGTGAACAATAAAGCTATTGAAAAATAGGTTGTGTTTTCAAGGACTTCTGCTCATATCCATTACATACATTGGTTTCTTTGTAGAAGAGTGTAAAAAAAAGAGCAAAGAAGCCTTTGTTTACCTTTACACCGAGTTACCTGGTTGCTCATACTCCCTGCTTTCTCCACCCAGCTTTTTCTGGTGTCAGAGCAGAGCCTTCTTCAGCAGAGCAGCTGGTGGGTACTGCTTGTATAGCTCCCAAGAGAATGAGCAGGTGAGGAGGCTGAATAGTGAATGGTTAGCTGGCAAAAGGAATGGGCAGTTCTTGGCTCAGATTCAGAAATTATTTGAATGTAGGCATTTCTGTCAACATGCTTTGGTGGAAATGGTTGCCACCTGTCCCTATTCCCAGGGGCTAATTTTCCTGCTGCCTAGTCAGCTTATAGTTCAAGAGGCTGTTAATGTTTGCAATCCTAAGATCTGGAGGCATGCCCTAGCTGCCCAGATGGTGGCTTTGGGACATCAGGTACAGTACATTTAGACAGGCAGAGTCCTGGGCTTAGCATTCAGGACTCGGATATTGTTTGGTGACAGCTGCCCAGATATAATGAGAATCAGTACATCCCATAAACACTTGAAAAGGTTTGTACATAGAAATGTCAAGTCACATTTAGTTTTAAACAGAATAGCACATTACTCTTCAGTAAAAATAACAACCATTTCCTATGATAAAAAGTGGAATAGATAAAGTATGTGAAGAGAAAATGTCAGAATTATAATAAGAGGCTATACAATTTATTTTCCTGTTTTATATTATTGTTTCATATACCTGTCCCTATACTTATATAGTTACATAGATGTATGGATATAATTTGATTATAAAGCTATATTTGTGAATTTAAATTTATATTAATTATATTGATATTATCCCCCTTTCCAGAGGATCTTCTTGACCCAGGAATCAAATCTGGGTCTCCTGCATTGCAGGCAGATTCTTTCCTGTCTGAGTCATCAGGTAACCCCATATTAACAGTAGATAATATATACTATACTATATTATAGTGAAACAGAGACTTTATTTTTTTGGACTTCAAAATCACTGTGGATGGTGACTATAGTGATGAAATTAAAGGACACTTGCTCCTTAGAAGAGCAATGAAAAACCTAGACAGAATGCTAAAAAGCAGAGATGTTACTTTGCCAACAAAGGTCCATATAGTCAAAGCTATGTTTTTTCTAGTAGTCATGTATGGATGTGAGAGTTGGACTGTGAAGAAAGCTGAGCACCCAAGAATTTATGCTTTTGATTTGTGGTTTTGGAGAAGATTCTTGATAGTCCATTGGACTGCAAGAAGATCCAATCAGTCCATCCTAAAGGAGACCAGTCCTGAGTATTCTTTGGAAGGACTGATTATGCACCTGAAGCCCCAACGATGTGAAGAACTGACTCATTGGAAAAGATCCTGGTGCTGGGAAAGATTGAAGGCAGCTGGGGAAGGGAATGACAGAGGATGAGATGGTTGGATGGCATCGACTTGATGGACATGAGTTTGAGTAATCTCCGGGAGTTGGTGATGGACAAGCAAGCCTGGCGTGCTGCAGTCCATGGGGTCACAAAGAGTCGGACACGACTGAGTGACTGGACTGAATTGATACCATTATTTTATAATAGCTACATTGTCTATTATATTTTTATCAATATTCATTTATAGAACTTATGAATAAATAAGTCACCTCTTTCACCTATATATAAGACAGAATTCTTAGCAACTACTGAAGAGGAAGTATTTAGAATATTGTAAAGAAAATCATTAACATATTAAAGGTCTCAAGAAAGAGACTTCATCCTACAAAAATTCTAGTCATTATTCCCAAGAACTCTACCTCACCCTCTGGTCCCAGTGTATTCCTCCTGATCTGATCAAGTACTTTTAAAGTTAAAAGGAGTCAAAATAACCTTGTCTAGCAGGACTCACAGCGATGTAAGCTTTTCTATCATGAGTCCCTTGCCTTTTGGCACTCATTTTATTCATGTGTACACAAAAGGCAAGGTCCTGCCATTACCTGTTCTGATTTTGACATAATGTAGAGAAAACAACTTCTGAGGCTCTGGAGACTTTGCCAGAAACAAATAGCACCAACAATGTGCTTAACAGTTGGAAAACACAAAACTATTAGTGTTGCCCCCAAATATTCATTCCAGTAATCCATTCCAGATATTCTTATGTGGGAACAGTCAAATAAGAACACAATTAGGTGATTCAACATATATTTTTTTATCCTTGACTTAAGGCAGAAATTTGGGATAATGAATGGAAATCTAAAAGGAGAGGGATAAGAAAAGAGAAGGAGAAAAGAAACAAAGAGGTATAACAAAATGTAAATAAAGTGAATATAGAGGGAAAATGATGAGAAAGGAGACTTTTTTTAAAATTATTTCCATAATGCTACAGGAGGTTAAGAAATATTCTATAACTTAAGCTATACTTAAATTTATACTTTTAGAAACTTACAGATGTTCTGGCTTGACAGGTTTTCTTATCAGTGATTAGACTACAAGAAAATTCATAGAAAATCCAGTTTAGATTAGATAATGTGAGAAGATATGAACATTTGCAAGCCTGGAGCTTAGTGTAGAGGAAAATCTTGGCATAGCCCAATAATAAAAAACCTGAGTGACATGCATAAATTCACTATCAACCTCAACACTGAACTTTACTTTCCAAAAGAGAACTGGTTAGAAACATAACAAGGTATATATTTGACATGGACAGAGGAATATTTTAACAAATATTTATGCCATGATTTGCTGGTTTGGTTGTTCTAAAACATATTATTATTATATGACAACATGGAACATAGTTAGTATAGAAATAATCTTCAGTTAAGAACGGCATTGTATACTTTGTATCACATTAGAGATTTTAAAGCCCTTGATATCTTGATTATCTTCTGTATTTAAGTCTCCACTGTATCTTTTCATTGAAAAGTCATTATAGCATATTGAATAAGGAATAGAAAATCATCCAAATTCTTATCGCAATTAAACTGTAAAACAACATAAAATTGTTGTAAGAGGCAATACTGCTAAAAGTATTTTGATATGGCTAATTTGCATGTTATATACTCAGTGATTTCATTTATTTTTTAAACTTTTTATTTTGTATTGAGGAATAGGCGATTAACAATGTTGTGATATTTTCAGGTGAACAAGTAAAGGGACTCAGCCACATGTGTATATGTATTATTCACCAATTTTAAATTTACATGTTCTTCAGATGAATGGAGGTTAATCTTTTCTAGAATCAAAATTTTCTAATTTTCAGTTCCGGTTGTCACTCAGTGGTGCACGACTCTTTGCAACCCTATGGACTGCAGCACAGCAGGCTTCCCTGACCTTCACCAATTCCTGGAGTTTGTTCACATTCATGACCATCTTGTCGGTGATGTCATCCAACCATTTCATCCTCTGTCATCCCTTTCTCCTCCTGCCTTCATCTTTCTGAGCATCAGGGTCTTTTCCAATGAGTTGGCTCTTTCCATCAGGTATCCAAAGTATTGGAGATTCAGTATCAGTCCTTCCAATGAATATTCAGGACTGATTTCCTTTAGGATACTGGTTTGATCTCCTTACAGTCCAAGGGACTGTCAGGAATCTTTTCCAAACCGCAGTTCAAAAGCATCAATTCTTCAGTGCTCAGCCTTCCTTATGGTCCAACTCTCACATCCATACATGATGACTGGAAAAAACATAGCTTAGACTAGATAGACCTTTGATGGTAAAGTAGTGTCTCTGCTTTTTAATATGCTGTTTAGGTTGGTCATACCTTTTCTGCCAAGGAGAAAGCGACTTTCACTTTCATGGCTGCAGTCACCATCTGCAGTGATTTTGGAGTCCAAAGAAATAAAGTCTCTCACTGTTTCCTTTGTTCCCCCATCTATTTGCCATGAAGGGATGGGACTGGATGCCATGATCTTAGTTTTCTGAATGTTCAGTTTTAAGACAAATTTTCACTCTCCTCTTTCCCTTTCATCAAGAGGATCTTTAGTTCTTCTTCACTTTCTGCCATAAAGGAGGTGTCATTTGCCTATCTGAGGTTATTGATATTTCTCTGGGCAATCTTGATTCCAGCTTGTGCTTTATCCAGCCAAGCATTTCAAGTGATGTATTCTTCATAGAAGATAAATAAGTAGGGTGACAATATACAGCCTTGATGTACTCCTTTCCGATTTGGAAATAGTCTGTTGCTCCATGTCCTGTTCTAATTGTGCTACTTGACTTGCATACAGATTTCTCAGGAGGCAAGTAAGGTTGTCTGGTAGTCCCATCTTTTACGTATTTTCCACAATGTGTTGTGATCCATATAGTCAAAGGCTTTGGCATAGTCAATAAAGCAGAAGTAGATGTTTTTCTGGAATGCTCTTGCTTCTCTGATCATCCAAAAGATGTTGGCAATTTGATCTCTCATTCTTGTGTCTTTCCTAAATCCAGTTTGAACATCTGGAAGTTCACAGTTCATATACTGTTGAAGTCTGGCTTGGAGAATTTTGAGCATTACTTTGCTAGAATGTGAGATGAGTGCAACTGTGCAGTAGCTTGAACATTCTTTGGCATTGTGTTTCTTTGGGATTGGAATGAAAACTGACCTTTTCCAGTCCCGTGCCCACTGCTGAGTTTTCCAAATTTGCTGGCATATAGAGTGCTGCACTTTCACAGCATCATATTTCAGGATTTGAAACAGCTCAACTGGAATTCCATCACCTCCACTAGCTTTGTTTGTAGTGGTGCTTCCTAAAGCCCACTTGATTTCACATTCTAGGATGTCTCACTCTAGGGGACTGATCACACCATCGTGGTTATACATTGTTTTAAAATCAGCCAGTGTGAAAAGCTGGGGAGAGTTAAATTTTATGAAATTTTGAAAATTCTATGAAAACTTGAAAACAATGTGCTCCTGAAAATTCCATTCTATTTGGAAAGACAAATTTTTTAGAATTAGAAAAGCAATGGAAATGGTGGTGGTTTAGTGTTCGGAGAAGATCAGAAAGATAAGGAAGAAGATGCTTAAACAGAAATGTGTTAAAAATAGTTGCAAAATTATTAACACTACTTGACAGAGACATTAAACAACAGCTATATTTATCTAACTCTCCACAGATCCCACCAAAATGATCATTTCATCATGATCAAGTAAATTATATGACTATCAAGAAGTTGTTTGTTTCTCAAGGCTTTTCATCATTTTGACTCTAGCTTTTTAACTTGCCTTGCATTCTTTAAAATCTCTGCTTATAGTATCTTTAATGTCTTTATCTCAGCTTGAATATAGTTATATATATATCTGAATCTTATTTCATAACACTTCTGTTTTCTGGAATATTTATGTCTTCTTTGCCATGATGTATTCTTTTTCTAAAATTTCTAGATAGCATTCAATTCTAAAGCAAGATGCATTATGTCATTGTATAAGGAAACCTCACTCACAACGGTCAGCAAGACTATTATTTTCTAAAAAAAACTTTGTTGGCGTATAGTTGACTTAAAATGTTGTTAGTTTCAGATGCACAGCAAAGTGAATCAGTTATATATATATATGTGTGTGTGTGTGTGTGTGTAGACACACACATATACATATACACACACACATATATATATTATTTTTAGATTATTTTCCCATATAGAATATTGAATAGAGTTCCATATGTTATACAGTAGACCCTTATTAGTTATCTATTTTATACATACTAGTGCATATATGTTAAAATAATTTTCCTAATTCATTAACTTCCCTCCATGTTTACACATTGGTAACTATAAATTTGATTTAGAGATCTGTGATCCAGTTTCTGGTTTGTAAATAAGTCCGTTTGCATCACATTTCACATGTGAGTGATATCATGTAATATTTGTCTTTCTCTGTCTGACTTATTTCACTCAGTATGATAGTTTCTAAGTCCATCCACATTGCAGAAAATGGCATTATTTCATTTTTTTTAAGCTAAGTAAAATTCCATTGTATATATGTACCACATCTTCTTTATCTATTTCTCTGTTGATGAATATTTAAGTTGCTTCCATGTCTTTGTTATGGTAAATAGTGCTGCACTTGAACAGTGGAGTGCACATTAAAAATTTTTTTTCAAGATATAAACCTAGGAGTGGTGTTGCAGACCATACATCAGTTCTGTTTTCAGATTTTTAAGGAATCTCCTTACTGTTCTCCATAATAGTTGTATCAATTTACACTCCCACCAACAATGTAGGAGGGTTCCCTTTCTCCACACCCTCTCCAGCCTTTATTGTTTGTAAATTGTTTGATGATGGCCATTCTGGCTGGTGTGAGGTGAGACCTGACTGTAGTTTTGATTTGCATTTCTTTAATAACTAGATATAGTGCATCATTTCACTTGCTTTTGGGCCATCTGTATGTCTTCTTTGGAGAAATGCCTGTTTAGATCTTCTGCCTATTTTTATTTTTATTTTTTGATATTGACCTTCATGAGCTGTTTGTATGTTTTAGAGATTAATCCCTTGACAGTTTCATTGTTTGTAAATGTTTTCTGTCATTCTGAAGGTTGTCTTTTGTTTTTGGTTTCCTTTCCTGTACAAAAGCTTTTAAGTTTTCTTAGGGCCCAGTTGTTTATTTTTGTTTTATGTTCATCACTTTAGGTGGTAAATCAAAAAAATTACTGCTATAACTTATGTCGAGAGTATTCTACCTATGTTTTCCACTGAGAGTTTTAAAGCATTCATCCTTACATTTAGATCTTTAATTCATTTTGAGTTTATTTTTCTGTATGGTGTTAGGGACTGTTTAATTTCATTCTTTTATATGTAGGTGTCCAGTTTTCCCTGCACCATTTACTTAGGAGATGGACTTTTTCACCATTGTATATTGCCTCCTTTGTCATGGATTATTGACCACAGATATGTGAATTTATCTCTTCAATTTCTATCCTGTTCCATTGATGTGTATTTCTGTTTTTGTGCCAGTACCATGCTATTTTGATGACTGTAGCTTCTTAGTATAGTCTCATGTCAGAGAGCTAGGTTCCTCCAGTTTAGTTTTAGTTTCTCAAGATTGCTCGGACTATTCAAGGTCTTTATTTCTAAACAAATTGCAAAATTTTTGTCCTATTTCTGTGTAAAACATCATTGATACTTGGATAGAGATTGCATTGAATCTACAGATTTCCTTGGGTAGTATTGTCATTTTGACAATGCTGATTCTTGCAGTCTAAGATGATGACATATCTCCACATCTCTGTCATCTTCAATTTCTTTCATCAGCATCTTATAGTTTTCAAAGTACAGGTGGCTTGCCTCCTTCAGTAGGTTTATTCCTAGGTATTTAATTCTTTTTGATGCAATGGTAAATGGAATTATTTCCTTAATTTCTTGATCTTTCTGGTTTTAAGGGAAGGGCTGTCTCTTATACACATCTAGATGTGNTTTCAAAGTACAGGTGGCTTGCCTCCTTCAGTAGGTTTATTCCTAGGTATTTAATTCTTTTTGATGCAATGGTAAATGGAATTATTTCCTTAATTTCTTGATCTTTCTGGTTTTAAGGGAAGGGAGTTAGAGAAGGCAAGGTTCAGAAAAAGAGTGAGACTGGCACTTTACAGGAAGAGATCACCTTTGGTGAGGTGAGAAGGGGCAGCAGTCAGATTAGTGGGCTGCTGTGCTAAGTCAAGAAGAGAGTAGGTATTTATAGAAAACATATCCGTGCAGAGATACATTGTTTTGAGGAGGTCTGTTTTTCCTCATGATTATTTTTCATTAGTTAGCTTTCAACAACTGGGACAAGGAATTCCTGAGACCACCTGAGTAATCAGTCTTAACGTCCATTCTTTTCTTTGGGGGAGAAAGTTCTTTACTCTGTATAGAATGGTGGGGAGGACCTGGAGCAGAGTTTTAACTCCAAACTATTTTGAGCCATGTAGCTTTCCTTTACTGGTAGTGTATAGAAATGCAAGAAATTTCTGTGTGTTAATTCTGTACCCTGCAAATTTATCAAATTCATTGATGAATTTTAGTAGTTTTCTAGTAGCATCTTTAGGATTTTCTATGCATAGTATCATGTCATCTGCAAATGGTAACAGCTTTACTTTTTTTTTTCCCAATTCTTTTTTATTTCTTTTTCAGCTCTCACCACTTTTATTCAGCATAGCTTTGGAAGTCCTAGCCAAGGCAATCAGAAAATAAAAAGAAATAAAAGGAATTCAAATTAGAAATGAAGAAATAATATGACTCTTATTTTAATTTTTCCCCTTTATCTATGAGATCTCTTTGCTTTAGTTACAATTCCACCACAGGAGTGTAGCATTCAGAGTGTAGCACAGAATATGTTTAATAGTTATAACTTGCTATAAATGAATTATGTAGAGAAAAATCATCTTATCACCAACTTTATCTAATTTCAGTTAAATTTCATACTTTAAATATTGTTTGATTCTTTTTAATATCTTGTTGGTGCTTCAGAGATCACTATAGGGAATGTATATGCTATAACTTGATAGGATATTTAAATATAATTTCATTTATATATGAGGGCAATGAATACTCAAATAAAAATAAAATGCTTACTGGAAATTCTTCTAGTTAGCTTATATAAATTTCTCTAAACTTTTATCATTCTTATATTTTTGTGAAACATTCTACAAGGGAAAAATGATTCAAAACAAATTATAGAATTCCTAAGGAGGTTAAAATTTTGCTTTTCACAAAACACACTTTTTCTAATGTTTATAACATTAATACATCAAACAAGTTTTTAATAAACTTATCTGGAATCCTGGAAAAACAATTAAACCTCATATGATTTATAGCTTGAGGCCCAGAAAATATGTCACAACTATTCTACTAGAAAGTAAAAAACAGATACTATGAACCACAAATTTTATTTACAAGGAAGGTAGATTTATTCATGGATATTAAGATGACCATACTAGAAGAAAAAATAATGGACACAATATCATAGTTGCAATGACTTTTCAGAGATATATCAGAAATAGTTTCATTCAAATCAAGCTAAAACAATTATTAAGTAATCAATAATTTTTGTATCTTATTACATAATTTTAGTATTAGTAAATCTTACTACTAAGAAAGACTCCAATTCCATTTCTGTAAGTTCTAAAACTTCCATACCTTTCTGAGAATTCTCTAAGGGAGTGTGTGCTGCTGCTAAGTCACTTCAGTTGTGTCCGACTCTGTGCGACCCCATAGACGGCAGCCCACCAGGCTCCTCTGTCCATGGGATTCTCCAGGCAAGAACACTGGATTGCAGGGAGTGCTTATGCTCTCGTGATTATCTTGGATTCTGTGCTCTTATTCATGTGTTTAATTTATAGCTCATTTCAGCATCAGGTAATGCTATCCATTTCTTGCCTATCAACTTTGCCAAAAAAAAAAGCGCTCAGACTGTTTAGTAACTAATAAGCAAACAAATAATCTAATAAAATACCCATCAAGCCTTTGTGTTCCATATCACAGGCTTTTGCTGTAGTGGAAAGCGGTCAATCCTCCAACTTCAGTGGTTTATAAAAATAAAGTTATTTTTACTTCATGCTGAATGCCCATATCAGGTTAGCTACAGCTCTATTCGACACCCTCCTTTTTTCCCAGACACAAGCTGCCAGAATAGCTCCTATCAAGAATATTTCAAAAGGCAGAAGGGAAAAGAGCTGAGTGAAGCACATCTTGGTTTATGTAACTTCTAGGTAGAAATGATTCATTATTTTGCTCATATTGCATTGTCCAAAGCTAACCCTGTCAGCTGTTCATACCTGAGTTCTACAGGGTTGGAAAATATGATCCTCCTGTATGGAAGGGCACTGAATAAGTGAGAACAAGTAACCCACACTTCAATGAGGAAGGGTCCTAGGGAGAAGCTATCTTAACAAGCAAATAATTTAGCTGTGCCTATGCTACTCCACATTATGTTTCAAACTCTCCTCCTCTTATTGACTTCTCTATTTCTTCCCATTCAAATTCTCTTTTCATTCTATCTGTAGCTTTTTCCCCTCAATTATTCAATAGAATACGTTGTGAACTATTTAGTGAGAGTAGTTCTATGCTTAGTTGAGTACATGGGATTTTCTGCTTACTGTTAAACATTACATATATAGGAAGAAATGTGAAAATATAATTGCAAAGGAATTTTATTATAGTCCAAAGGAAGAAATGCAAAATATATTTGAACATCTGTCTATTTCTACTGTAATTCTACTAAAATTTATACTTTAAAAATGATAATTTTTAAATGATATAAAAATATATATGATTATAAAAATATATATGTGATAATTCTAAATTGGTTAGCCATTTTTAAATGTTTAAGATGTTCCTGACTTCAACATCACACATATGTAAAATCTTAAAATATAATTTTTCATGTAAATTGGTTTGTTTTCACCTTTTTAATAATTGCATGATGATTGGTTGATTTGGTTGATCTTAGCACTTATATATTCTGCAGCTAAGTAAATAATATGGAATATGATATGTATTATTTGACATGGGCTAAAAGGAAAACTGGAGTACTAATAAGGAAAACTTTAGCACTAATGAATAACACCTTCAGAGTCATAGAGCAATAGTAATATTTCCAGTTTAAATCTTACATATGTTTTACGTTTACACAAAATGAAAAGAAAGAATACAAAAATCAGTCCCAGAAATTTGTTCTTTCCTTGATTATTTGTATTATCACAATTCTGAACTATGTTGACATCAATCATTTATGTGAGTCCATCATCAAAAAGATCCTCTAACAGGAGGGCAAGAATCTATATCAATGTATCCATATGTATGTGTGGATGTTCATATGTGTTTATATGTATCCATATCTACCTATCAATATCTGTATCTCTCTATCTCTACATCCATATCGGTTTAAATCTGGAAAAAAAAATGAAACCAAAATCAGAACTGCAGTCATGGCAAATATGAAGTCGAAATTAATGGACAAAATATTTTTATACTTCAATCCATGTCAAATCGGCGGGGGGAAGTGCATCTGTAAATAATTGGTTGACAGTTTCTGTTTAAATTTTTATTACCAGGCCAGCTTTTTCTGTTGACTTCTTTCTGAATGCTGGGGTTTATTTATGCTGCACAGCACTCTATGATGAATGCAAAACTGGAATGCCTGGGGGAAATCAACTGTCAAACTGAATTCAGACATTATAGTTTCTGTGATGTCAAAAAAGTCAGGACTGTCACACCCAGACACTTGTAAGTTTGCAAAACATGTTTTTGCTGCTTTTTCTTCTTAGGTTTTAACCGTTTTCAAATGCTGAAGTACACACACAGTACCCTCTCAGCTGTACTAGTTTTGTATGCAGTGGGGTTGTGGGAAGGGATTAAGGCCATTGGATTTTGTGTGTTGTATGTTTACTTGTATCCATAGGGCAGTAATGGAAGAAAATCACAAAGAACAAGGATTTTATATCACCTTCAAATATTGTCCTGCTGTGCATTCTTCTTCCCAGTACACAGCACAGAGGGATGAACGCCCCGGTTTCCCAAAAGCATTTTGCAAATTTATTGTTGCTTTAAACAATATTTTAAGAAGAAAGTACTTAAAATTCTGGATGCTATCTAGATGAAAATATAAGCAAAATATACATGGAGAAAAGAAAAACAAAAGATCTAATCATACTAAAATTGAACTTTTATTCATCAGTTTGAACAGAATGGTTTTTCTGCTTTCTACTTGTTTTCCACATTTGTGAAGAAGCAACCAAATGCACATCCTATAATCTTATTTATTTTTATATATACATATATAAACATCTTAGATTATATATAGCATAAGCATGTGCTATACTGTCCTTAGTCTCTCAGTCATGTCCAGCTGTTTGCAACCCTATGGTCTGTAGCCTGCCAGGCTCCTCTGTCCATGGGACTTTCCAGGCATGAATACTGGAGTGGGATGCCATTTCCTACTCCAGGGGATCTTCCCAATCCAGGGATCGAACCCAGGTCTCCTGTATTGCAGGGAGATTCTTTACCAGCTGAGCTACTAGGGAAGCCCAACATAAGTATATATATGCATAATATGATTGTCTATCTATATTTGTTAGGCATTCCATCAAATCTCTCCTCTAAGTGACCTGGTAAGGACTCTTAACATAAGTCAATTATTATAACTGAAAACAGGTTTCACCTCTAAATAGGCATTTTGCCAGGACAACAAAGCTCAGTTTCCCCAAATGGTGTCTGTGCAAAAAAGATGAATTAATAAACAGCATTTTAAATATAGATCCTATAAAGTAAGCTTTGCAACAATATTGCTTCCCATAGGGGTTTTCTATTTGTGGTACTGTTTAAGATGAATGACCAAAATGGTTTCAAAATTATGAATTAAAAACACTATAATAATTTAGGCTTATATAATTGTCAGGTTTCTAGTTTCTGCCGTCCAGTTTCTACTAACACACATTCCTTCTTTTCCTTTTACTCAGAGGTCTGTCTTCTGTCTCATCCAACCATCTTTTCATCCATCCATCCGTTGCGATTATTTGGTTACATCAGTGTTTTATTGGTCATCTGCGAAATGCTGAGCAATCACTCCCCCCTCCATCCAGGAATATATAGATGCTTATGAATGACCCTCAGGCACCAAGATGTAAAATAAAGCTATTACTCACATAGAAAATAGTAAAAAGATTACCCAGAAGAAGGGCTCAGATTTAGGCAGTTGTGGAACAAGATGAGTACAGAATGAGTGGAGTGGCAGAGTCAGAGGGAGACAAGCGGTTTTGCATTTTTCATTGTGTTCAGGGTAGATCATGGTTTGGGGTGATCTGGGTCTCATGTGGTTTGAAATTTCAAGGGATCCCAAGGGGAGAAAGAAAAATGGGCTTCCTTTCAGATTGCACAGATGTGGGGCAAAGAACAAAGGCGAATTTGAGGGCTTGAAAACTCTCAGAGGCCAAGTATTGATAATGGAGTCTCTTTCTTTAATACAAGCGTCACTTTGATTGCTGTTCTATGATGCTAGGATTGATCTTGCCCCTATACCCAATTGGAATAATCTCATTCCTTTTTTTAGATCCCTTTCTGATATAGGAAAGTCCGTCCAAAGTCAGTCAGCTTATTGCTCTGGTTTTGGTCTGATTGAGTAGTCATTATGGGAAACGTTAACTGTTTACTTTTCAATCCATTTGAAGCTGAGGATTCTGATTGACCCGGAAAGACACTGATTAAGGTGGTAATTGTAGCAGTTCTAATGGAATTTGGCTAGAGAAACAAGAAATAAAAGTATGCTTCATATCCTTCCACTGACCCTTCCCCCACCTCATCCTCCTCAGGCCTGGAAAATTTTGATAGAAGTTATAGAATAAACACAACTTAGTGACTAAACAACATATTGCAGAGAAACATTTCAGTTGTTACTGGGTTAGAAAGAGAGAAGAAAGATCAAAACAATTAGCCCCAAAGATAGACTATTTCTACAAAAGAAGGCTCCCCTAATGGCTCAAATGGTAAAGAATCTACTTACAATACAGAAGACCTAGGTTTGATCTCTGGATCAGGAAGATCCCTTGGAGAAGAGAATGGCAACCCACTCCAATATTCTTGGAAAATTCCATGGACAGAGGAGCCTGGTGGGCTGCAGTCCGTGGGGTTGCAAAGTCAGACACAACTGAGTGACTAACACTTTCACTTTCTTTCACTTTTAAGTCATTCTTAATTTTATATTTATATAGCAAATCTTCCTATTTTAAAAACATTTATCTTCCTTTAATGTGTTACCATAGCTCTGTTCTTAGAGCTGTAATATTTTAGGAACATTACTTCCTCATTTTGTTTAATTCTAGCTCTATGAATTAAGTGTTCATTCAGACTTTTACTTTCTATATTTTTCAGAGAAAATGATATTGGTCTGTATACAAGTAAGTTAAGTTCCCGTCATTTATTCATTAAAATACCCACTGCAGTTGAATACATTGAAATGGAAATAGAACTCTAAGGATTATTTCCATCATGTTTTACTGCTTGATCAGGAAAGCATTTGACCATGGAATAAATAAAAATTCAATTTTCTTCTAAGTGCTATGCTCTGTTCATATGTTATAATATGATGTGGCTGTTAGTGGCATTTTTAATCATATTTAGTAAAGGAACACAGGGGTGTCTGTATCTTGCTCTGCTACAATACAACTTTCTCCACGTTGGCTCTTGTTGTTGTTGTTGTTCAGTTGCTAAGTCGTCTCTGACTCTTTGTGACCCCATGGACTACAGCACACCATGCTCTTCAGTCCATGGATTTCCCAAGCAAGAATACTAGAACGGTTGCCATTTTCTCGTCCAAGGGATCTTCCTGACTCAGGGATCAATATTGGCATATTCACTGCCAACTTGAATCCTAACCTAGATTGTCATGCAACAGGGAACAAAGAAAAAAGTGTATTTCTTAGCTCTACAGAAGAGAGAACCTTATATGGTATCAGGTTCTGCCAACAGAGGCACCATGAGTGAACCTGAGGAAGAAAATGTGAAACATTTCATAGTAGTTGTTTTCTACCAAAAATAGTCTAGGCAATTCTTTTTGTAAGAGATCTTTACACACAAAGATTAAGAAGGAAATAACACTTAGTGCTTCAGTGATAGATAGACCAGTGTTCAGTGTTGATTTGCCAAGCAAGGTGGGTTAACAGTCTGAGACCATACACTCCCCATTGCCAATTTAATTCATGCCAGCAGCTACATTAGACACTTTAAACAGTGATGAGCAACTCCTAAATGTGTAGGTAGGGAGGATGAGGGGGAGCCAAAAGGAAAAAGGATAAAGAATCTCTTAAATGAAGAGACAACAGAGAGAAAACTTTTAAAATGTTGGCCCCATGGCATGTTTAAGGGGGCATGATATTAGGATTTTCTTTTCTGTTCAGTAGATCAGAGAGGGGGATAGAAATCAACAGGCTTCCTCATTTTGCAATAACTAGTTAAGCTGTGATGTCCTTCCTGGGGATCTCAAGTATTAAAAGAGGACTTGTAAAGAATAAAAAGACTCTCATTGAAAAATGGCTTTAAAAATGAAAAGAAGTGCCATGAGAGAGAGTTCCTACCACAGACAGTGCACATAAATTATGATTGGCTACACCGTTACTGAAAGGATGGAAACTTCTGATCTGCTAATCAGTTCAAAGTGCATATAGTTTTCAAGACTGCATAGCTTGCATTTTGAGTTTTTTTTAGTACATTAATTTTCATCAATTATAAAAAGTATTGTTTTCTCAAAGTTCACATTTTAATAGCTAAATTAATTGTGCAATCTAGCATTATTTAGAGAAATTTAAACAAGGCCAGTTTTGAGAGGCCTTTAATTATGCAAACATTTTAAAGCATTATACTGGTAATAGTGTCTAGGGAAAGCCTAAAATGTGAAACAAAATAAGACCAATACTACTTATAAATCTTAAAGAGATAGTAATACTAGACCACCATCCCTGCCTTCTGAGAAACCAAACTGACTGGTTCAAAATTGGGAAAGGAGTACATCAATTATATATTGTCACCCTGCTTATTTAATTTCTAAGCAGAGTACATCATGCAAAATGCCAGGCTGGATTAATCACAAGTTGGAATCAAGATTGCTGGGAGAAATATCAACAACCTCAGATATGCAGATGATACCATTCTAATAGCAGAAAGTGAAGAGGAACTAAAGAGCCTCTTAATGACAGTGAAAGAGTGAAATCTGAGCAAACGTGGAGAAAGTGAAGGACAGGAGAGCCTGGCATTCTGTAGTCCATGGGGTCTACATTGTAGAGTGAAAACAGCTGCTTAAAAGTCAACATTCAAAAATATAAGATCATGGCATCTGGTCCCATCACTTCATGCCAAATAGAAGGGAGAAAAGTGGAAGCAGTGACAGAATTAATTTTCTTGGGCTCCAAAATCACTGGGGATGGTGACTGCAGCCATGAAATTAAAAGACACTTGCTCCTTTGAAAGAAAGCTATGACAAACCTAGCGTATTAAAAAAGCAGAGACATAGTTTTGCCAACTAGAGTTCATAGGGTTCATAATTTTGCCAACTAAATTTCATAGTTAAAATTAATTTTTTTTCCAGTCATCATGTACAGATATAAGAGCTTGGCTATAAAGAAGGCTGAGCACCAAAGAATTGATGTTTTTGAATTGTGGTTCTGGAGAAGACTCTTGACAGTCCCTTGGACTACATAAAACCAGTCAAGCCTAAATGAAATCAACCTTGAATATTCACTGAAAGGACTGATGCTGAAGCTGAAGTTCTAACCCTTTGGCCACCTGATTCTAAGAGCCGACTCACTGGAAGAGACCAGATTCTGGGAAAGATTGAGGGAAGGAGGCAAAGCGGGGTGGGAGGGGAAGAGATATTAATAGCATCACCAACTTAATGGACATGAATTTGAGCAAACATGGAAATAGTGAAGGACAGGAGACCCTAGCATGCTGTAGTCCATGGGGTCCAAAAGAATCAGATATGACTTAGCAAGTGAACAACAGCACCACTTAGAGATTGGAATCATTTTTTATAATAAACAAGTAGTTTAAATTAGTAATCATCAAGCATATGAAAAAAATCACAATATTTTAGAAGTTTCTTATGTAGCTTATCATATTTGATATTTTAAAATAGCAGTAACTGCTCAAGATGTACATGTACCTTTCCATGATGAATGTTCCAGAGAACCAGTCATTTAGTCAGGTGTCATTTACACACTTAGGTTTCCTTTTCTAAGTATTTTTGTGACTATATTCTGAATAGCCTAATCAGGCCTCATGTGGGTAGATTGTATTACCATTTAGATTATATCTTTATATACTTACACAGCTATGGACACAGTTTAGGGAAAGAGAGATGCATGAATTCAGATGTAAATATGAATACTCACATATATTCAGAGGCATTATCCTTTCCTTACGTTTTCTTAATGAAATTTTTCAGATAAAATTTTCTCTTTTATCTTTTCAGATAAAGAGAAACACATGTTCAATCCCCTAAAAGACCCTTATTCCTCTTTGTAACAGTTATCAATACTTTTTGTGTTCATTTGAATGGGTTAATCTCTAGATAGCATTTATATGCTATCAAATTAACTCAGTAGATTCAATATTAATAGTCTAGACATGATTTTTTTTAATTTAGAATTTCTAGTGAACAACTTGAATAAAGTGATTTGGAAAATACTGTTAAGATTTCTAGATCACTTTCTAACACCACACACAAAAATAAACTCAAAATGGATTAAAGATCTAAATGTAAGACCAGAAACTATAAAACTCCTAGAGGAGAACATAGGCAAAACACTCTCCGACATAAATCACAGCAGGATCCTCTATGATCCACCTCCCAGAATCCTGGAAATAAAAGCAAAAATAAACAAATGGGATCTAATTAAAATTAAAAGCTTCTGCACAACAAAGGAAACTATAAGCAAGGTGAAAAGACAGCCTTCTGAATGGGAGAAAACAATAGCAAATGAAGCAACTGACAAACAACTAATCTCAAAAATATACAAGCAACTTATGCAGCTCAACTCCAGAAAAATAAACGACCCAATCAAAAAATGGGCCNCACAACAAAGGAAACTATAAGTAAGGTGAAAAGACAGCCTTCTGAATGGGAGAAAACAATAGCAAATGAAGCAACTGACAAACAACTAATCTCAAAAATATACAAGCAACTTATGCAGCTCAACTCCAGAAAAATAAACGACCCAATCAAAAAATGGGCCAAAGAACTAAATAAGCATCTCTCCAAAGAAGACATACGGATGGCTAACAAACATGAAAAGATGCTCAACATCACTCATCATCAGAGAAATGCAAATCAAGACCACAATGAGGTACAATTTCACACCAGTCAGAATGGCTGTGGTTCAAAAGTCTACAAGCAATAAATGCTGGAGAGGATGTGGAGAAAAGGGAACCCTCTTACACTGTTGGTGGGAATGCAAACTAGTACAGCCACTATGGAAAACAGTGTGGAGATTCCTTAAAAAATTGCAAATAGAACTGCCTTATGACCCAGCAATCCCACTGCTGGGCATACACACTGGGTGTGCTTTTAAAATATGATGGCACTTGTAAAGTCTGACTAAAGTGATGAGCAACCACGACTAGTTTTAAATTTTATTTTATTTTTTAAAGTGGTCTGATTTTAGTATTTTAAAGTCTTCATTGAATTTGTTGCCAGATTGCTTCTACATTTTGGTTTTTCGGGCATGAGTCATGTGGGATCATAGCTCCCTGAACAGGGAAGGACCCTGCAACTCTTTCATTGGAAGCTGAAGTCCCAACCATGGGATTGCCAGGGAAGTCCCTAAGTTTTATTTTTGAAGAATTAAAAAAAAATTAAAGTTAATGTCTAATTGACATATATAACATAATACTTGTTTCTGGTACAAAACATGATGATTCAATATGTGTATGTATTGGGAAATGATTAGCACAATGAATCAATTTAATATTATCACCTTAGGTAGTTACAAAAAAATTCTTGTCATGAGAATTTTTAGGTCTGCTCACTTAGCGACTCTGAAACATGCAGAATTATTAACTAGAGCCACCATGCTGTACATTATATCCTCATGACTTATTTACTTTATAACTGGAAGTTTGTACCTTTTGACCCTATTCACCCATTTCTCCCAGCCCCTCCCATCCTCCTGCCTCTGGCAATGATCAATCTTTCCTCTGTACATAAGCCATGACTATGTCATACATCTTTGCATGGTGCCCAGAACTACAGTCAATGAAAAATCACAGGAAGACATTAGTTAATATTTATGATGTCAGAAGACTGCTAGAAACTCCATATCTCACAGTTTCTGTTTATAGATAAAGGCTTCAGGTTCACAGTTTTATTTGGGACAGAGTATCTGCAATGCTACCTCAGATGTTTCCTCCCTCAAAGCTGCTTTAAAATCACAAAAGTACTTATAAACCCTTTTGTTTATTCTGTGCATTGGAAGTCTTATTTTTGCATCTAGAAGCTTTTTTAAGTTTTCTCCATAATTATAAAAAAAATGTCTNTACAGTCAATGAAAAATCACAGGAAGACATTAGTTAATATTTATGATGTCAGAAGACTGCTAGAAACTCCATATCTCACAGTTTCTGTTTATAGATAAAGGCTTCAGGTTCACAGTTTTATTTGGGACAGAGTATCTGCAATGCTACCTCAGATGTTTCCTCCCTCAAAGCTGCTTTAAAATCACAAAAGTACTTATAAACCCTTTTGTTTATTCTGTGCATTGGAAGTCTTATTTTTGCATCTAGAAGCTTTTTTAAGTTTTCTCCATAATTATAAAAAAAATGTCTGTATGTGTGACCAGAAATGCTTTAATGGTGAATGTTTAAAGATTCAGAGTAGTAATTGGGTCATTTGTAAAAATATCACAGCCTGTGACTTGCTAAAGAATGTTTCTGCCTCATGCAAATGGGTAGGTACTCTTAGGATTTCCTTAAGAAAATGAATACTTTCTCTAGGAAATAGTACAGAATCTTTAAAATCAGAATCTTCCCACTAAAACTTTACTGGAAGATAAATTATTATGTTGGGGAATAAAGGAGTAGGTTGGTGTTGAGGCCTCAGTTGGTGTCAGGGCTTCGAATTCTTATGAGAAACTGATAGGGATAGAGTAGGATAATTAAATAGTTGTTTTAGAAATGCCACTAGGAGATTAGACAGAAAGGGAATTTTAAGAGCATTTGGGAGACTGTGGTAAGCTAATGACCACCCAAGAAAATAATTCAGTAACCTAGAAAAAAAATCAACTCTACCTTGAAGGAAGACCAAGCACATTCAAGTGCCAAACACTCTCAAGCCACAAGTTCTGATAGTTAAAACAGAAGACAATAGATATGGGGTCTGAGTCTTGTTACATGAAATCAGGGAGTTAATGGGCCTTGAGGAGTAGCATCTCTGAATGTAGCTAATACAGGAATATAGGTGAAAGGTGAAAGAAACTAGGGGAAATGAGACATTATACCAAAATCTTAGATGAATATGTTACCATCCTTCTGTTAATACACACATCATTTAAATACACAATGACATCCTGGTTAGACCATATTGGGTCACAGGAGGAACTAATGATGTAAGCTTTGACATCCGCCCAAGAATGAAGAAGAAAATGGTTTTCTCCTTTTCTTATTGATTTGAAAAATATAGTCTTCTTTGCCAGCTCGCTTGTATTTCTTACAAGTGTCCTATATTGATAATCTCACTCTTTACCTGTCACTTTGTCTCTTGCTGAATTCTTTCTGAGTCAAGACAAGAGAATCTGACCTTCAGTAAGTCCTGAGACCATGTGATCAGATTCAATTAAAAGTCAGTGGATTTGAGTCCTTTCCTAAGTCAGGGAATGGGGGTTCAATCTGAGGTCCCAATCTGAGGTGTGGCTGGGTTTGAGTCATTTCTGAAGGACTGTCGTTGCAAAACTAACGCTCCTTTCTTTATTCAGACTTGCAGGTCGACACACTGCATTTCATTAGTAAAATCAAAGATGATTTGATTCCTAGTGGACTTCCGTTATATAAGACACATATACATCAGAAAGTCAATTTATTAATTTTAATTGGGAGTTCCAGTGACTGGCTGTGTATATCTCAAGACATCATCCCTTTTCTTAATGGCAAGATTCCCGGGAAGCCAAATATAAAATACCTTGCCGATCACAGATGAATTCAAACCTTCAATAATGTTTCCTGGTGAGAGTTTATGGAGACATTCTTTCTCCACAGGGGATGATGTATCTCACATATAGGAATGTGTGCACACTTGAGATCCTGACTTTCTATCATCTATACTATGGTTAACAAAAGAGCCATTTATGGCATCCTAAATGGCTGCAAAGAGCTATTACTATTATTGTTGTTGGTGGTGGTAGTGGTGGTTGAATCTAAGATCTAACTTTTTTCTTTCTCATCTCTATGCTCAGGCTGTACAGTACCACTTTCTGCTGTTGATGTGTTCCCTTCAATGTTTCCAACTTTTAATGTCTTGCTTCTAATTTGCTATAGACAGAGTAAACAAATATAAGAGGCAGTTAAAATTATGTCTAAAGTTAGGGTTAGTTACAGAGAGTAAAGGCCTAAAGATTTCTTCAATGAGCAGAGAGCTCATAAAACCCAGTCTGTATGTTATCTGTCTCAACTATTCAAATACCTTTATTACTTCCCGATATTTGTTGTTTTCTAGATAATCAAAATTACTAGATAAATGATGTCTGTGTATTTGAAGTGTTGAAATATTGCTGTTATACATGGTCAGTTCTGATTGAAGAGGCCTCAGTAGGATATGTCAAGTTAAGCTACATAATAAGTGGGCCTCTATTAAAAGAAAAGATCCACTATATTTTCTTTAGGGATGGCACACAAAAAAGAAATCGTTTCTCCAGATGCCTGAACCTAATACTCAGGTAACAGTTCAGACCTGAGACTACATTCATTTTAGCTTCGAGTTATAGCTTTCACCTAGAGAAATATTTACTACCCATTTTGAAATATCTCAAAATACTGCAGAAATGTCCATCAATCAGGATCCTAAAAATATTTATTGATTTTTATCCTTTGGAAACCTCTGCCATCATTTAATGCTACAATTTTAAATAGACTAGTTTTAGGAGTCAAGTTGAGATTGGATACCCCCAACCCCACCTAAGGTAGTTGCCAGCATTTTATATCTCCTCATAAAACTGTACCATATAATCAGCATAAGGTCAGGAGAAGTTGAATCTAGTAATGAAACAGTTCCCAGGAGATGACTGATTTTATCCCAATTCCTGTTTTTTATAGATCTATCTTATTCATAGGATGATCCAGAAAGTTTTCTGCAGAACATTCACGACATCTATGAATATTTCTTTCCCACCTCTTGTGATGAAAACGTAATTCATTTTCACTTTCCCAATAAGAGGTATTTTTTAAAAAGTCAGAATATAATTTCTAGGACCTCTCCTATAGCACAGGCAACTCTGTTCACTGTTATGTGGCAGCCTGGATGGGAGGGGAGTTTTGGGGATAATGGATACATATATAGGGATGGTTGAGTTCTTTTGCTGTTCACCTGAAATTATCACAACTTTGTTAACTGGCTATACTCCAATACAAAATAAAAAGTTAAAAAAATATAATTTCTAACAAATTCCTTTGATGACATGTGTATGAAGTATAATTTGATGTCAGTGATTTGTAAATAGATGACTTTATCTTATTCCTTAACTCATCTGCAAAATTTGCTCTAATTTTAAATTAAATCTACCTTTAAAGTATATTGATAAAACTCTTGAACAGATCCTCTGGGTCAATTAAATGCTTTGTTTTCTACAGGAAAAGGCATGAGCAAAGTAATTATAAGTAGTGCATTTCAAAAAAAGTCATATGAATTATGACAAATTAAGATTTCAGTTAACTTTGAAATTCCTTTCACTATATTCATTTAGAGTAACATAAAAATATCTTCTCCACTTTGTTCCAAACAATCATCATACTTGAAATCCATTCATTTTTATCCTTAGGACTTTCTTAGCATCATTCAAAAACAGCTAAGAATATTAACCTTTCAATTAAAAATTAATTCCTAAGTTCATTTACATACCTTAATCACATGCTAATTTTTCTTGTAAAAATAAATGCAAACAAATACTTATTGAAAATACAAGTGGCATAAAAATCCATCAAGAAAAAAGTTTAAAACTTCAGGTCTCTTTAAATCCCACAGTGTCTGAATGTTTGATGGATACATTGGTGATAAAAGAAGTCTTTGTTTAAAACTTTTTTTCATTACTAAAGAATGATGAAGTAACTTTTCCACCAAGGAATGAAATGTTAGATTTGTACCTGAATGCCATCAAATGTGAACAAATATGAACATTTGAAGTTTTGTTTTTGAGGCTGAAAAACAAGTACATCTGAATGCTAGAGGCTAAGGAATGAGCAGAAAAACCTAGAGAAATGACCTGGAGAAATGTAATATGATCTGTATCTTAGTGCATCTGGCATCATTTAGGGATATCTGTTCTTCCTATCTGTCTTTCTAATCTAGTGTTCTCATTTTTCCTTTAATAATACTGAATCTTGGCTTTTGGCCTCATGTGTTTCATTTATTATTCTTTTTCTGTTTATAGAGATACAGATCAGAGCATCCAAGGAGTCAATTAAAAAAAAAAAGGCAAACAAAAATGCTAGAAGATAAAGACAGCTGTGGATGTTAGGACCCCAGAGCTCATAATCAGATTTCCCAACAAAGCTCTTGAAAACCTTCTTGCCCCCAAATGCTGTAATTACACTAAAAGACAAAGAGAAAATCATGAAATTTATTTGCAACATTTATGACAAGGAAAAGTCCCTTAGTAGCTGTCAAAGAGTGAAACCAATGAAAAGCAACAGCAGCAACACGAATTGCCCCTCACAGAAATGTTTATAACAGCTCTGAGTTGAAATAGTGAAAAACTGATACCAACTGACACGTGTAATGGCAGAGAATTGTTCACTGATTAATGGAAGAGTGATATAAGGAATATCACACAACCATTTAAATAAGGATTTAGAAATATATTCACTATTTTAAAATCCTATTATGACCAGAAGGTTCTGACCATAAAAGTGTTTTCATTCCAAGCTAAATAGAATGCATCTTCTAAGAACAAAATAGCATGGAACCAGATACAAGAGTCCATGACTCTGAGAAGTCTTCAGGTGAAGCAGGATGATTAAAAGTAGCTGATTACCTCATATTTCATGTCTCTTAATCTTGGTAAGATTGCACTTCCCCGACCCCTTAGAGTTAGGATTGGTCGTGTGACTTATGTTATATAGGAACAGAAGCAGTGATGTCACTTTTAGGAATAAGTTCTCTGACCCGATGTGATACTATACCATCTTGCTATACTTTCTTCTTTCCCTCTATTCTGTCAATACTTAACAAAGTGACTGTTCCATTAGCTTAGAGAAGTCTGGAATGAAGATCGCACAGCACAGCCCCACAGCTGATCCAGGATGGCTATGAGAAATAAATCTTTCTGATTTTAAGCCACTGCAATTTAGGGGCTGCATGTTACTGCTGCAGAACCCAACCTGTGCTGATTGAGACAACCTGCTTCTGAAGTAATAAACTTAGTGTCTGCTAAATTTTACTTATCTAGTTCTTATCCTGGCTCTACCTGTAAACAGTTCTGTTATTCTGAGTAAATTATCCAAATATTAACAGAATTATAAGCCTCAGCCTCCTTATATGCATGTACATGTACAGCTGATTCACTTTGCTGTACAGCAGAAACTAGCCCAGTACTGTAAAGCAACTATACTGCAAAAAAACCCCAAACTGTATGTGTTATAGGTATACATTTATGAGCATCGCTATTTCTCCATAACCGATATGATGCCATAAATTTAGTGTGACAGGATTATAGCTCGGTGGGAGCATGAGGTGGACAGAAGGCCATCATATTGTTGTTGGCAGGAGTAAGTTGCACCACGGTCCTCTGTGCTCTCAGAGAGGCCACTTCCACTCCTCCAGCACTGAAATATTTACCAGTGAACACATGATAAGAACACTTCCATCATACCCTTCATCTGAATACTTCAATCACCACAAGGGACTCAGGTACACCATTTCTCCCCTTGCCATCTGAACCCTTATCCTCAATATGGTTACGTACTTCCTCTAATCTGACCCCATGTTTAACACACCCTCAGTGTTCAAAATCTCCCACCACATCCTTTGGAATTCAGTCTTTCATCCTCAGCCTCATTTCTGTGCTCACTCCCTTTATGTTCTCATTGTAAATGAAATCTGGCTCCTCCCCCAGAATACGGTTTCTCTGCTGCCTTCAGAACATGATTGCTGTCTCTTTTCCCTTCCATGTATTACTAGGTCTCCTGTTCTTGTTCTCAAATCCTGCTCCTTCCAAACTCCACGGTTACCATCCTCATTGTTTTCACCCTAATCTTTTCACTGTAATTTGAGTTCATATCACACTCCAAACCCTTCTTGCTCTAGACCCTTGCTTATGGATCCTTGTTCCTGTTTTTGACACTACTCCTGTAATAGTTCATAGTGGTTTTGTATAGAAAAAGAATGATCCTGACCTCTCAGTGCCTGACCTCCTTTCTGTGCATGACATTGCTTAGAATCCTCCCTGCAGGCCCTGTAGACATGCCCTAGGTTTTATCATTGACTCTAATTGCACAGCCTCCATAATCTCAGGTTTGTGGATCACAATTTGATCACCAATTTTCATTTTGTTGCTCACATTCTTCAGTACCCCATAGCAAACAATCCTTCTACCTCTCTGGGTCCTGAGATTCATTGGCCCTAAGAACTCTTCCCTGTTCCTCAACCATCTTCTTGAATTCCATGGTTGATCATTATAACTCCACTGTTTATACCCTCACCTACTATGTTCTCCCCACCGCATTTCAACATGCCCAATAGTAAAACCTCAACTTTGGTTAAACTCAAGCTTGGCCTGTTCAAGGTCTATACCTGTGCTGCTGAGCCTGTCTGGAGAAAACCGCCCAGCCATGCTAACTGGACCTCCAACCTCAAGTGATGTCTAAAAATGCTATGTTGCCCTGTTCGTCTGCTTGTGCTTTCTCTCTCCTGATCATTTCATACCCAATCATCTCTTGTCAAACCTTCAACATCCCTTAGCAGTCCTCAGTTTTTCAGAGGATCTTTCTTTCTATCACTCTGTCAAAATATAAATAATTAGGGGCTTCCCTGGTAGTCCAGTGGTACAGAATCTGCCTGACAGTGCAGGACTCAGGGTTCGATCCCTGGTCCAGGAAGATCCCACATGCCATGGAGCAACTAAGCCCACGTGCCATAACTACTGAGCCTGCGGTGTTACGACTACTGAAGCCCGCACACCCTAGAGCCCATGCTCTGCAACAAGAGAAGCCACCACAATGAGAAGCCTGCTCACCACAACTAGAGAACAGTCTCTACTTGACACAACTAGAGAAAGCCCACATGCAGCAATAAAGACCCAGTGCAGCCAAAAAAAACACAAAAACAGAAAAAAAAACCACCTAATTAAAAAAATAGAAATAATTAGCAGAAAACTTCCATGAGCTCCCTTCCTACTTTACCTCCTATGGATGAATTGTCTGGGTCCCTGACTAAAGGTGACCCTTTCACTTGTTTTTGGATCCTATTCTTTTTTATCTAGTGAGACATTACTACCACAACTATCTCCTCTCTCTTTTCTAAAAAGGGAACCTTCCTGTGGATCATTGCAAATACCCATGTCTCTGCTTTCCTTTGCTGTAGAACTCCATGGAAGAGTTGAATCTGCTTGCTGCCTTTACTTTCTCTGTTCTTTACATCTTTGGGTATCAGTTGAAGAATCCTCCAGTGATTCATTTGCAGGAAAATGGAAAGTAGATGAGGAAAGAAAAGAGAGAGACAGACAAAGCATCTGCGAGTCACATTTTCACCAGATCCTTGTCTCTTTAAAGCTATCCTGATAAATAACCAGCTACCTCTTTTACTCCTCCCCACATCTTCTTTCTATGGTTTATCACTGAGAGAAGCCTTATGTCAGGGCCTGAGTCAGTTTTAAGGCCAATGACCTAAACATTTCTGCTGGACCAAACCAGAAGTAGACGTTCAAGCAGACAATAAATCCCATGTAATGTATTTCTCTAAGCTTCTGTGTTCTTTTGGTCATGGAGAAAATGAACAAATCATACAAATTCAGTATGGGGGAAAAAAACAATTATCCTCCAAGATCAAGCAAGCATAGGATAGGAATGAAAGTGCAAATTATTCTCCAGTTTATTTTTGAAATTTTTGGATTGAACTGCTTCTTAGCTGCAAAGAACTATAAGAATTAAATGGATAGTTCAGCAGGAGTTGTTTTAAAATTAAAGACTGACAAATATTTTGTCAAGGTTATGTTTGGGTGTTTGAATACTTTGGATGTTTAAGTTGCATAGATTGTGCTGGTAGTTGTAATATCTACTCAGCATGTATTTTTATACACATTTCACTTATAGCTAGATATCTAAGCAAATAAGCTTCCTGAATTGAAAACACTTCTACATTATTGCTAAAATTCTACAGGTTTAACCTAATCTGATTTGCAAATTACTTTTTAAAATGAATTATGTATCATGTTTATAAAAACCTTTGAGTAACCGATTCCCTTTCCAAGGTCCCTTACGATGACCCTTAAGCCACCCTTGAATACTTATTTTTAGTCTGTCTCATCTCGAATGATGAAATATTTGAAAACATCTAATCACAACTTTCAGCCAACTTTCTGAGATGAATTTGCAAAGTCATATATTTTGCTTTCCTTGACCCCCTCAAAGTGCAATTTCTGTGTCCTGGTTTTTGAAAGGGAGAGAACCAATTAGTCACATGCTAATCAGAACTTTTGGTGTGAACGTGTAATGAATCATTTTTTGGAATCAATCATTAGGGTTTTTTTTTTCTTTTTTTTTTTAACAAAGAGCCAACTCTGACACAAATTGCAATGGATCATTTAGAAAGAGATAATAAGAAGCAGGTTCTATCAGAAATGAAAGAAGATCCATATATTTTCCAGAAGCTGCCTGCTTCAAGAGGCCCTTATCTTATTGATCCTCATTCTTCCATGTCTAAATTTCTGGGCTCACATCCCAGAGTTTCTGACCCATCAGAGAAGAAGCAGTTTTTGCCATTAAGTGTTCTAAAAGTCCTTTGGATTTTCAAGGTTTAACCTTTGCTCTCCACAACCATGCCAAGCCAACTTACCGAGAAAATTAAATATCATCAGGCCACTCGAGGCCTATCACCGCTGTAAAGTAAGAATGTTAGTCATATTCATTCATCCATCCATCTGTTCACCTAGCCATTCATCCATCCTCCCTTTCATTCATTTCTCTATTTACTCAACAAAATTGAGCATGTAAGACTCTGTGCCAAGCACGAAAGACACACATGTAATTGAGACATAGCTGGCACCTTCAAGGAGCTTATATGTAGTGGAGGAAACACAAATAAAATAAAAAAATAATGCAATACATTCTGGGAAGAGGTATTGTAACTCTGGGTCTGCATGTCTTGTCAGAGCTCTGCCAGAATACTCCTGGAGTGGATATTTGCCTTNTCATGATCTGAGCCACAGTCAGCTCTTGGTCTTGTTTTTGCTGACTATATAGAGCTTCTCCACTTTGGCTGCAAAGAATACAATCAGTCTGATTTCAATCTTGACCATTTACTTTGCTGTCTCTCTTATGATCAGACACACGGAGATTTACCAGACCGCACGATCTCAGACAACTAGTCGTGTTCAGAACAACTAGTCATGTTCATTCCTTCTTGCTTTTCTCTGCCATGCAAATCTGCCTTCCAGAATGCCATCCAACTCTGACCTCTTTCCAGAATGCCAGCAGTCATTGCTTCACTGTGCAGTGGTGAAAAATTTCCATCTATTCTACACTCATGTTCCACAAACAAATTCCTATACTAGTCACAGGAATGTGAAGAACTGACTCCATGGTCTCCCCAGAGTTCATTAGATCTGGGTCGAAATTCTGACTTTGCCCTTTATTAATCGCTTTATGTAAATCAATCTCTCACTTTCTTTTTCCTGAAGAAAATGCCAGAAGCTTATTACCTACCTCAAAGAGGGGTTGTGAGAGCTAAATGAGCTGAAGTGCAGAAAGCATGGTTCACACAGGGCCTGGCATATGGTGAGTGCCCGGCCAATACCACAAACAGGACAAGACTGTTTCACATCAGCACAGCCCGTCTCTTAGTATGACCCACTACACCTGCTCCTATTTTGATACTTTTAGTAATCATCCCGGGCCAGCATCAACGGGCTTCTTCCTGAAGTCTCCAGGTCCATTTTTGTCATCTCCATCAGCTACCACACAAAACTTGAATCATTGTATTTTCTGGAAGAATTTCCCAGAAGTCTGCCCACCACATCCCTCAGTGTCTGCCATTGAATCCTCAGAGCTGCTAAAACAAGAAACTCCCTCCTGAAGAGCCCATAGGGTTCCTCCTCTCATTGTTTATTATCTGAGAGTCTGTTTCTTTTTTGTCAACCACTTCACAAATATTGTATTAAATATAATCTGTTCTTGTTGTCTAGTCACTAACTTGTGTTCAACTCTTTGTTGTAGCCCACCAGGCTCCTCTATCCATGGGATTTCCCAGGCAAGAATACTGGAGTGGGACATCATTTCCTTCTGTGATTGTTATTTCTATAAAGTAACTATATAATAATCATTATATATGAATACAATGAAAGTCAAAATAAAGAATAATTATATTATATTAAAATAGAAAATAATTATTTCATTACATAAAATATAATATTAAAAAAATAATATTCCAAACATATGTATTTATTGATCATTCTGAAAATACTTTAAAATCTTTCATTCTCTCCTTTCCATTAATTTCTATAATTAATANTATTATATTAAAATAGAAAATAATTATTTCATTACATAAAATATAATATTAAAAAATAATATTCCAAACATATGTATTTATTGATCATTCTGAAAATACTTTAAAATCTTTCATTCTCTCCTTTCCATTAATTTCTATAATTAATAACAATAGCAGTGACATATTTAAGACTGTTACTTTATTTTCCTCTGTACTTCCAAATGCTTTTAGTGAGTTTGAACTATGGACTTGGATACTATTAACATTAATAATGAACTGCATTAGTGCATATTATACTGACAAAGTATATATGTACCGAAAAGACTCTGAAAGATTTATGGATGTGGGTTAATGAGTAAACAAGTGAATGGATGGTCAGCTGACTGAATAAACAAACTGAATAAACAAACAAGTGAATGAATATAGACCCCTCTCAATAGCAGCCCAAATTAGCACAAGTTCTGCCCCGCGCACATGCTTAGTGAAGCCAAACAAACTGAAACATTGCTATTTGGAGCACTGGAAGGTTTATTGCAGGACCACGCACTAAGATGGGTTGCTCATGCTTTAAAAATCCCTCCAGCTCCCTGAAGAGTTTCAGCAAAGCACTTTTAACAGCCAGGTGAGAAAGGGATTTGCAGAGTCTGTGATCAGCTCATGCACAGTCCTTTGATTGGCTGATGGTGACAGAGTGATGTCACTGGGATTAACTTTATCAGTCCTTAGGCTCCAGGAGGCCTGGGGCTATGTGTTCATGGTATCAGGTAGTTAACATCTTCTATTTGGTGGGGGGTTTTCTCATCAGGAAATCTGCATCAGATAAAATCAGTACTAAATATTCATTGTAAGGACAGATGCTGAAGCTGAAGCTCCAATAGTTTGGCCACCTGATGGGAAGAGTCAACTCATTAGAGAAGACTCTGATCCTGGGAAAGATTGAAGTCAGGAGGAGAATGGAATGACAGACAAAGGGATAGTTGGGTGGCATCACCAACTCAATAGATATGAGTTTGAGCTAGCTCTGGGAGATGAAGGGCTAGGAAGCCTGGCATGTTGCAGTCCATGGGATCACAAAAGTCAGACATGACTGAGCGACTGAACAACAACACGTCCACTGAGCTGGTGATGTCCAACTTCTGTTGTCCCCTTCTCCTCCTGCCTTCAATCTTTCCCAGCATCAGCATCTTTTCCAGTGAGGTGGCTCTGGCTGGATGACATCACCAACTCGATGCACATGAGTTTGAGTAAACTCCGGGAGTTGGTGATGGATAAGGAAGCCTGGCATGCTGCAGTCCATGGGATCACAGAGAGTTGGACCTGACTGAGTGACTGAGCTGAACTGACCTGTTATCTAGATTCTTCAGAGAGGAGTTAAGCAGAGGAGAAAGGAGGAGGGGTCTCTGCTGGGAAGGCCGCATAGAATCCTGCTCAGTTACACTCACACTAGGTGACAGTTTCTCTATTAATGACTTAGGTGGATATTAACTCAATCCGTCCTCACAACCACCTTAGGAGGTGAGAAAATTTAATTGTGTCTCCTTAAACAAATAACTGAACCCAGTTCATTTAGATTACTTGTGTGAACTAAAAGTGCCACCTGCCCTATTAGGAAGCAAGATGTTGCAACTGTCAGCCACTACAGCCACCTCCCCACTCTCACCACCCTCATGCCAACTCCCTCCTGCCAGTGACCCCTGGGGGAACTCAGGATGGAAATACAATGTCTCCCATCAAATCCTCAGCCACTGCAGTCACCCCTAAGGTTTTGTTAGCCAAATAAAACATAACTCTCAACTTTTAGGTTGTGCCTTTTTTTAATTGACACTTGTAAAATGTTACAGCAAGAAAATGACTTTGTTCACATGATTTATGTGACTCAAAAGCCTTTCTTTTTTCTACCACTTTAGTGTTTTTCCCAGTGTTGAAACATGATATATATCTCCACCCCCAGGATACACACACACACATATACACACACCACACACACATACACATATTCCATTTCACACCAACAGAGAGTGATTGTGTGTCTCAGAAACAACCACAGAATAGCTTAATGGAACAAGCCTCAGCTTCAATTTCCTTTAAAGACTAGTTTACTTAATAATCCATGTAAATTTTGCCCTATATTCCAAAATAAGAATGTATTTCATCATCTATCAAGAGAATGTGTCTTTGCTCTTGTTGTTCTTATTTTTCCCTGGATAGTCTAACAAAAATCACCACCCCCAAAGAAGGGTCACGTTTACACTGTGCTTCTACAGAACCCTCTCACAATAGCCATACCAACCAGATGCATTCCAGGTGAAAAGCATGATCACTCACCTAAAGCCAGACAACTTGAAGTGTGAAATCAAGTGGGCCTTAGGAAGCATCACTATGAACAAAGCTATGGGAGGTTATGAAATTCCATCTGAGCAATTTCAAATCCTAAAAAAAAAAAATAATAATGCTGTTAAAGTGCTGCACTCAATATGCCACAAATAGGGAAGACTCAACAGTGGCCACAGGACTGAAAAGGGTCAATTTTCATTCCAATCCCAAAGGGCAATATCAAAGAATGTTCAAACTACCACATAGTTGCCCTCATCTCAAATGCTAGCAAAGTAACACTCCAAATTCTCCAAGCTAGGCTTCATCAGTATGTGAACTGAGAACTTGCAGATGTTCAAGCTGGATTTAGAAAAGGCAAAGGAACCAGAGATCAAATTGCCAACATCTGTTGGATCATAGAAAAAGCAAGAGAATTCCAGAAAAACTTCTGCTTCGTTGACTATGCTAAAGAAATTGACTGTGTGGATCACAACAAACTGTGGAAAATTCTGAAAGAGATGAGAATATCAGACCACCTGACCTGTCTCCTGAGAAATATGTATACAGGTCAAGAAGCAACAGTTAGAACTAGACAAGGAACAACAGACTGGCTCCAAATTGGGAAAGGAGTATGTCAAGGATATATATTGTCACCATGCTTATTTAACTTATATGCAGAGTACATCACACAAAGTGCTGGGCTGGATGAAGTACAAGCTGGAATCAAGATTGCCAGGAGAAATATAAATAACCCAAGATATGCAGATGACACCACTCTTATGCCAGAATGTAAAGAGAAACTAAAGAGCTTCTTGATGAAAGTTAAAGAGGAGAGTGAAAAAGTTGGTTTAAAACTCAACATTTAAAAAACAAAGATCATTCCGTCACCTCCCATCACTTCATGGCAAATGGATACAGAAACAATGGAAACAGAGGCTTTATTTTCTTGGGCTCCAAAATCACTGCAGATGGTGACTGCAGCCACTAAATTAAGATGCTTGCTCCTTGGAAGAAAAGCTGCCACAAACCTAGAAAGCATATTAAAAAGCAGAGACATTACTTTGCCAACAACGGTCCATATAGTCAAAACTGTTTTTTTCAGTAGTTATGTACGGACATGAGAGTTGGACCATAATGAAGGCTGAGCATCAAAGAATTGAGGTTTTTTGAGCTGTGGTGTTGGAGAAGACTCTTGAGAGTCCCTTGGACTGCAAGGAGATCAAACCAATCAATCCTAAAGGAAGTTGATACTGAATATTCATTGGAAGGACTGAAACTGAAGCTGAAGCTCCAAAACTTTGGCCACCTAATGCAAAGAGTCAACTCATTAGAAAGGACCCTGATTCTGGGAAAGATTGAAGTCAGGAGAAAAAGGGGATGACAGAGGAAGAGATGGTTGGATGGCATCACCAACTCAATGGACATGAGTTTGAGCAAGCTCTGGGAGATGATGAAGGGTAGGGAAGCCAGGCATGCTACAATCCATGGGGTCACAACAGTTGGACATGACTGAGCAACTGAACGTGTCCATTGAGTCGGTGTTACTATCTGATGATCTCATCCTCTACTGTCTCCTTCTCCTCCTGCCTTCAATTTTTCCCAGCATCAGCATTTTTTCCCAGTGAGGTGCCTCTTTACATGAAGAGGCCAAAATATTGGAGCTTCACCTTCAGCATCAGTCTCTCCAGCGAATATTCAGAGTTGATTTCCTTTAGGATTGACTGGTTTGATCTCCATGCAGTCCAAGAGACTCTCAAGAGTCTTGTCCAACACCACAGCTCAAAAACCTCAATTCTTTGATGTTCAGCCTTCATTATGGTCCAACTGTCATGTCCATACATAACTACTGAAAAAACCTCCACAGTTAGAGGGTCTATTTTGATAGAGGGTCAAGGAATATGGCATCACTTTCCAGGGATAACTGGCCTCTGTGGGGGGCCACACTAAGGGGCTGTATATATATAAGATGCAGCTCAAGAGTCCTGAGGTCCCAAATAAAATGAGAAAGCACAGAAATGGAAGATGAAAATAGCTAGTGTGAAATAGCTAGTGTTTTTGTTGTTGTTGTTGTTATGCCATTGGTGAGGTATAAGGAAGACTCTTGAGAGTCCCTTGGACTGCAAGGAGATCCAACTAGTCCATTCTGAAGGAGATCAGCCTTGGGATTTCTTTGGAGGGAATTATGCTGAAGCTGAAACTCCAGTACTTTGGCCACCTCATGAAAAGTGTTGTCTCATTGGAAAAGACTCTGATGCTGGGAGGGATTGGAGGCAGGAGAATAAGGGGTTGACAGAGGATGAGGTGGCTGGATGGCATCACTGGCTCGATGGGCGTGAGTCTGAGTGAACTCCGGGAGTTGGTGATGGACAGGGAGGCCTTGCATGCTGCGATTCATGGGGTCGCAAAGAGTCGGACACGACTGAGCGACTGAACTGAACTGAACTGAACTGAAGGATGGGATGTGTGAATGAAAAGTTTTGCCTCCATATCACCAAGCAAAAGATACTCTGGCCATCAGCCATTGCTGCTGCCCCACTGGTGAGCCCTTAGGGAACTCAGAAGGGGAGAAGCAGGCTACTGGCCCTAGGTAGCTAAACTGCATATCAAAGGAATGGTTTCAATGAGCCCAGACTCTTACATCTTTCCATGCATAGAAAAGTGCTAAATTTATTAATTTATAATTTGAGATATCTGGTTTTCTTTAATTAACAGTAATATTTTGGTGTTCTGACTACCTGGTCTTTGTTGCAAAACTTCTTTGTATCCCAGCTCTTCTTCAGAGCAGTCCCTCAGAGCTATCCTGAGAGGCTGCCTCCTAGGCTTGAAGTCCCCGGAAAGTCTGCCAAATAAATCATAACTCTCAACTTTTAGGTTGTGCATCTTCTGACAGTCAACAGATGATTGCCAGAATCTCTTTCACTCCAAGGCCTGATGGCCCTTCCATGCAGAGGGGCTTCCTCGCCATGACATGCCCATCTTCTCCTTTCTGGAGGGAAAAAGGTTTTTATTGATGGAGTAAACAGAGGAATAGGACATGTAGAGTCCTCCACTTCCTTTCCTTTTGCTCTCCGTAACCTCTGTGCCCAGGAAGCATGGATTCTGGTCTGTTCTTTCATGCTGTTAGTGTTACAGTGACAGTCTCATGCTGTGAGGGTACCTGTGTTGGTCCAGCCCTCCTGTAACTGGTAACAAACAAATGCTTCCTGAAAACTGTTGTTTTCTGGAAGTAAGCTATATGGAGAATTATTGAATCTCTCCTATAACAGTAAGTCTTAGTCATGTCCAACTCTTTATGACCCCATGGACTATAGCCCACCAGGCTCCTCTGTCTATGGGTTTCTCCAGGCAAGAATACTGGAGTGGGTTGTCATTTCCTCCTCCAGGGGATTTTCCTGATCAAGGGATCAAACCCATTTCTCATGTGTCTGCATTGTAGGCAGATTCTTCTATGCTTGAGCCATCAAATGGGTATATCTAATTCAATGGTTCAGTTTGATAAAGTTCACTTCCCCCTAGATACATGTTATATTCTTCAAAATCAGCATTATTGTAAATTAAGATAGCATTTTGGTCAGCCATCTGCTTTATTCCCCAGCTGGTTCAGAACTTGGATGAGAAGATAAGTGCTACTCATGGTTCCCTCTCAAGCTCTAGCTTCTTTGTGGAGAGCCAGAAACTTCAAGAAAGAAAGAATGGATTCTGTGGATCAAAATAGCACATAGAGAGATGTGGATGAGTTTGAGACACATGGCTTTGGGCCTTGAACTTCAGTACATAATGCATGAGTGGGATGTTTTGACTTTGCAGCTTGAGAGACTTACATTGGACCATTAATTTGGTAGCAACCTGAGTTTGCAATTGACCTTTTAGTCTTGAGGTCTGATAGACGAGTCCAAGTTCATTTGTGTGTCACTTGGAATTCTTCCCTTGACAGAACACTGCAGTTTGATGGTGATTCTGTTCACAAGCAAGCAGCTGTTGATAAAGTAAGGGCTCTGCTTGTTAAGCTGAAAGCAAGTGGCTTTTGGAGCTTTCCTGTTTGTGACAAATCCAAACACTTCAGTGGAGGCTCAGGGCCCAGAGACCAGGCCAGATATTGGCTAGGAAATTGACCCTTGCAAGAAATAGCCTGACTTATAAAAGTATGCAAATCTTTTCTTAAGCTTTTCTTCAGACAGCATAGCTAAGACAAAGATTTATTGTAGAGAAGAATATTTTTTCCTATAGGAGCCTTTCAGACATTAATTGAGGAAGGAGATAGATGGACTCCAAGTTAGACAATTTACAGCCAGCTTCCTTTTTACATTTTCAGTTAGAAACAAAGACAGAACAGGGTAAACAGCTGGACCTTGCCTCCAGTGGATGCTGGCAATGGCAGGGGCAGAGCAGAGCTGAGCCCTGCCCATATAAGAGATAAGGAGACCACATATTTCTCATTCTAGATATCAAGGAGATCTTCCTGATTTGGTTCAGTTCAGTTCAGTCACTCAGTGGTGTCCGACTCTTTGCGACCCCGTGGACTGCAGCACACCAGGCTTCCCCGTCTGTCATCAGCTCCTGAAGCTTGCTCAAACTCATGTCCATCGAGTTGGTGATGCCATCCAACCATTTCATTCTCTGTCATCCCCTTCTCCTCCCACCTTCAATCTTGCTCAGCATCAGGGTCTTTTTTAATGAGTCAGTTCTTCACATCAAATGGCCAAAATATTAGAGCTTCAGCTTCAGCATCAGTCCTTCCAATGAATATTCCTTTCCTTTAGGATGGACTGGTTTGAATCTCTTTAAATTCCAAAGGACTCTCAAGAGTCTTCTCCAATACCACAGTTTGAAAGCATCAATTNAGAGCTTCAGCTTCAGCATCAGTCCTTCCAATGAATATTCCTTTCCTTTAGGATGGACTGGTTTGAATCTCTTTAAATTCCAAAGGACTCTCAAGAGTCTTCTCCAATACCACAGTTTGAAAGCATCAATTTTTTGGCACTCAGCTTTCTTTATGGTCCAGCTCTCACATCCATACATGATTACTGGAAAAACCATAGCTTTGACTATACAGGCCTTTGTCAGTAAAGTAATGTCTCTGCTTTTTAATATGCTAAGTTTGTCATAACTTTTCTTCCAAGGAACAAGTGTCTTTTAATTTTGTGGCTGCAGTCACCATCTACACTGATTTTGGAGTCCAAGAAAATAAAATTCCTGAGTGCACATGTCCAAAAGTCTCCTCAAGGATCAAAAAGGGAGGAGGTACCACCCCATAGAAGGCGATATCAACCTACCCATATGTCTCTTCACTAGAATTCATCTTGGTTAAGAGATGGGTATGCACACTGGGGAGGACCCTGAGTTAAAACAAATATGGACCCAAAGCCAAGCAAGGCAGGATGATTGGCCAGAGGGAATCTGGAAAAAATGCCCCTTGTAAGTGATTCAGATTACTCTTAGACATTACTCTCTGAGTCCACCCATGTATCTATCCACATGTACCCTTTTTCCTCCTAATATATGCATTTTTTGTTTCACTGCTTCCATCTCTGTGGAAGTATGCCTCCCCAAAGCTGACAGGCCAGGGCTTTGTCACCAGCCACTGACCCTCGTGGTCTAGTGGCTAGGATTCAGCACTCTCCCTGTCGCAGCTGACCTCAGCCTCTGGCAGGGAACCAAAATCCTGCTTCAAGCCGCTGCAGGCCGAGACCACCCGAGATTATATTGAACAGAAAACTACGTGCCTTTTTCAAAAGGCAAGGCCACCAAATACTCTGTGGTCTATGATGCATTAGTGAGAATCAAGCTCATTTAACTCTAGGTCTAGGAGTCCCAAATTCCATTCTGCTTATAGAGCCAAGGGATAGAATTATGATAAGATCAACCTCAGATTCATGTGGCTTCTCCACAGGTTCAGAAATTGGGAAACATTCCAAATCAAAAGAAGCAGGTAAGGAAAACAAGGTAGTTGTTCCAGCAAACAACATCTGTGCTGAAGAAGTGGGAAGGCCACCTAACCAGTGGGCTAACTGTTACCATTTCAGCTGGATCATTCTGAAGACAGAAAAGCAGTGTGGCTGGGGGAGCTCTGAGGACCTGGCTCTGAATTTCAGGAGTATTAAGAGTGATTTCAACTCAGGAACCAGGAAGCAGCTATCCCTAGCTGAAAAACCGGTGAGATTGAGGGGAAACTTCACAGGGAGGTAGGTTTCACAGGCCTATCCTATGTGGTAGAAGAAGTCTAGGACTTAAGATGCTCACTAATGGGCTGAATTGTGTTCCCCTAAAATTCATATGTCAATGTGCTGACTCCCAGTACAGCATAATGTGACCTTACCTGAAGATAACGTCTTTACACAGGTAATCAAATTAAAATGAAGTTATTAGGAAGGGCCTTGGTTCAATATGTGCGTGTGTGCTAATTCACTTCAGTCGTGTCTGACTCTTTGTGGCCCTATGGACTGTAGCCTGCCAGGCTCCTCTTGTCTCCAGGCAAGAATCCCAGAGTGGGTTGCCATGCCCTCCTCCAGGGGATATTCCCTACCCAAGGTTCAAACCCTTGTCTCTGATGTCTGCTGCATTGGCAAATGGGTTATTTACCACTAGCGCCACATGGGAAGCCCAGTTCAATATGACTAGCCTTATAAAAAGAGGAAATTTAGAAAGAAAAACGCATATGCAGAGAATACCAGGTGAACGTGAAGTCGACCATCTTGAAGCCAAGGAGAGAGACCTGGAATAGACACATCCTTCTCTCATAGTTCTCAGGAGCAGCCAACTCAGCCAATATTTTGATTTTGGACTTGTAGTCTCCAGAACTGTGAAACAATATATTTCTGTTGTTTAGGTACCTAGTTTGTGGTACTTTGTTGCTGCATTCCTAACGGAAATAATGACTTCACAAGGATGTATGGATATTGGGTCACTGGATCAAGCCCTCACTCCATCCAATCTTCTTGAATGCTGAGAAATAAAAATTAAGAGATTTTGGATAAAGAATAAATAAATAAATTCAAATTAAACCTTGTGATTGGCCCTTCCACCATTGCAAATTTCTGAGCTTTGCAAGAAGGTATCAACATTTCTGATGTGCTTTGCAAGTACACTTGTAGAGATTTCCTACTAGATAAGGTAAGTGCAAAGTATCAAAGTATCTAGTATTACCTCCTGCTGAGAAAGTAGTCCCAGTTCAGTTTAACTTTACAGGTCATGGAGCCTGGCTGGTCACTGGCTTAGGCTGAAAATCATCCTGAAGAAGTTAAAAATTAAGATTTTGTCCTTTCACCCTCATTTTATTGTTGTTGTTCAGTTGCTAAGTTGTGTCCAATTCTTTGTGACCCCATGGACTGCAGCACACCAGGCTTTCCTGTCCTTCAGTATCTCCAGGAGTTTGCTCAAATTCAGTCCATTGAGTCAGTGATACTATCTAACCATCTCATCCTCTGCCGCTCCCTTCTCCATTTGCCTTCAATCTTTCCTGCATCAGGGTCTTTTCCAATGAGTCATATCTTCACATCAGGTTGACAAAGTATTGGTGTTTCAGCTTCAGCATCAGTCCTTCCAAAGAATACTCAGGGTTGATTTCCTTTAGGATTGACTGCTTTATTCTCCTTGTTGGCCAAAACATTCTTATGAGTCTTCTCCAGCACCACAATTTGAAAGCATCATTTCTTCATCATTCAGCCGTCTTTATGGTCCAACTCACATCTATACATGACTACTGGAAAAACCATGGGTTAGATTATATGGACTTTTATAGGCAAAGTGATGTCTCTACTTTTTAATATGCTGTCTAATTTTGTCATAGCTTTCCTTCCAAGGAAAAAGTGTCTTTCAATTTCATGGCTGCAGTCACAGTCCACAGTGATTTTGGAGCCCAAGAAAATAAAATCTGTCACTGCTACCACTGTTTCCCCTTTTATATGACATGAAGGGATGAGACCTTCATTTTATTCTTATTATTGTTATTATCATTATTATTATTATCTCTACCTGCAAGACGATTTAAGGTTTCCACAGGAAATTAACAAAAGTGTAAGTGAAAGTTGCTCAGTCATGTCTGACTCTTTGCGACCCCATGAACTGTATAGCCCACCAGCCTCCTCTGTTCATGAGATTCTCCAGGCAAGAATACTGGAGTGGGTTGCCATGCCCTTCTCCAGGAGACCTTGCAGACCCAGGGATCGAACTCAGGTCTCCTGCTTTGCAGGCAGATTCTTCACAGTCTGAGCCACCAGGGAATCTAAAGCTTGAGGCATGTAATATTGCCACTTTAAAATTGGAATATACTTGTTTCATGACTTCTTTGACAGTTTCAGAGAGGTTGACTTGCCTCAATGTATTTTGGGATCAGAAATATAATAAAGAATAAAATTTTACCCTTGAATAACAAATGGCCATAGGATTTAATCTGCCTAATACACTGCATTACCCAAAAAGTTCTGGGGTTGGGGAGACTCTATACCACCCCGCAAGGAGCTAGGAGAGTAACAAAAAGCAGGAATTGGTATTGGGAAGGGGACTCATGGACCAGCTCACTTCTTAGACCACACAGCACTAGGAGTAAGCCAGCCTTTCTAGATTATTCAAAAGGCACTATAGTATGTATTTAAAAAACAGGAATGAATTCCATCAGAAAAGATTGTCTTTAAAGTGACTCTATTACTGGGAGACAATTAGATTAGACATGCTTCTCTACCCTCTCCACAAAACAATGGCAATGGTCTTCCCAGGAAGCCAGATTGACTCTGTCAGCCTCCTGCAGGCATGGCAGCTGTTTAAATTCACAGCCAGTTTTTAAAGAAGAGTTATAAGATACTCCACATTGCCTGTGATCAATAAAGAGGGAGATGAGTCACATCTCTGGAATTACTGGGCCCAAATTGAAGCACATCGCAAGAAACATGAAACACCGTTTAATGCAAAGTCGAGTGTCCCCACTGCTCACTGAAACCATTTACTTCTGGTTACAAGTGTTCATCTTAAGGAGACCTGCTGAGGTCAGCTGCAGTTCTACAAAAACTTCTGTTTGCACTGGTCAGCCAGGGGGAAGATAACAATCTGTCTGAAGAATAAAAGGTTACAAAATGGTCCCTGGATCTAAATTTGGCCAGTAGAGTTCAGCTGAGCTACCCAGCATCCCACATGATACGCCCATGAAGGCTTGATGCCCCAGCACCAGTCTGCCCTCCATGGAAAAGACCATAACTGTATAAATGTGCTGTGCATTTCAACCAACATTTTTGCAAACAAATCAGACCAGAACATGTGTCTCAAAAACACCCAAAGTGTTGACATTTCTGTGTCTGAACAGTGGAAAGGGTTGAACATGGATGAAAGGAAAGATAGAAGAATACAATGAAGCCATCAGCTTCCAGTGTGGCAAATCCAAACCCCTTTCTTAGCAGAGTAAAGCAAACATACATGGGAATAAAAGCAGCAAAAACATTGCAATTCAGAAATGACTTAGCAAAAAACTTTAGGTATGAAGAATTCGATTATGTAACATAAAATAATGCTGTGAAAGTGCTGCACTCAATATACCAGCAAATTTGGAAAACTCAGCAGTGGCCACAGGACTGNGATGTGAGAGTTGGACTGTGAAGAAGGCTGAGTGCCGGAGAATTGATGCTTTTGAACTGTGGTGTTGGATAAGACTCTGAGAGTCTGTTGGACTGCAAGGAGATCCATCTGGTCCATTCTGAAGGAGATCACATCTGGGATTTCTTTGGAAGGAATGATGCTAAAGTTGAAACTCCAGTACTTTGGCCTCCTCATGCATAGAGTTGACTAATTGGAACAGACTGATCCTGGGAGGGATTGGGGGCAGGAGGAGAAGGGGACGACCGAGGATGAGATGGCTGGATGGCATCACTGACTCGATGGACATTAATCTGAGTGAACTCTGTGAGTTGGTGATGGACAGTGAGGCCTGGCGTGCTGTGATTCATGGGGTTGCAAAGAGTTGGACATGACTGATCGACTGAACTGAACTAAACTGAGAAACAGGATAGGGACTTTTGGATAGATGAACCTGAGCATCTTGTGCCACCAGACTGCCCTGTGATAATTCCAGGATGACCATGCAAATAACTCACCTGAGGAAAATACCTCTTCATAGAAGACTGATTGGCCTTAACATCTGCTATCATTGCCCTCATGGACTCTTTGTTGATTTTCAAGGAAACATCTCTTTATAGCCAGATTATGTGCCAAAGGAATTGCTAAATCAGGGAAATATATATGAAAGCGTAAATTGAGAATTTTAGTCTTTGGGGGCAGTAAATAAAATCAGAAAAGAGCACTCGACTCTCTCTACAAAGGGGTGTCTGTCATAGTAGTTTGTAACAATAGAGCTTTCTAAGGATTACAATATATAAATAGATAATTTTCCTGGTTCTTTTCCAAAGGGGTCTGAGGTCATTTTGAATATATATCATAGGGGAATGGGGATATTCAGACTGAGGACTGCTAGCTACGTGGTCTGAGCTGACACTTGAGTCAAATAATGTGAAATATATTTATCATAATGATGACTGAAATTATTGTATGTCTTTCACTGACTAGATAAATAAAAAATAGTACCTTTAATTTTTCAGCAAAAGTTATAGTTAGGTCCACCTTGAGTATCGGGAAATTAAATCTCAGAGAAATTAAATAACTTTACTAAAAATATCACATTACTCTAACTGTTGGAGCCAATTTAGTTTAAGTCCACTTTGTGTACTCTTTCACTATCATTATGCAATCGTAGCATTATAAAATGCTATTTTATATCTTCATTATTAAAGAGATACATTCTCACAACTAGAAATATAAAGAATCAGTTCAGTTCAGTTTAGTTGCTCAGTCATGTCCGACTCTTTGCGACCCCATGAATCGCAGAACGCCAGGCCTCCCTGTCCATCACCAACTCCAGGAGTTCACTCAGATTCACATCCAGTGAATGATTCCATCCAGCCATCTCATCTTCTGTCATCTCCTTCTCCTCCTGCCCCCAATCCCTCGCAGCATCAAAGTCTTTTCCAATGAGTCAACTCTTCGCATGAGGTGGCCAATAAAGACTAGCAAAAGAACACAGAAATTCTCTCTTGACTTTATAACTTATCTATAATACCACTAGCATTATGAAATAAAGAATTTAATATAAACAGCAACAATATCAACAAAGACAGTAACAAATGCATTGAGACATGTAAGTACTATAACAGATACACAATAAGATGACTTAATTTCTCATGGGTCATAAGATGCTTCATTTTCCAAAACTCGCTACTCAATATGCTCTCAAATTCAGAGAAAACATGTCAATATGAATGTATATGTAAATGAAACAGTACCATTTTTAAATTTCATAAATGTCACAATAAAACTGACAAGTTGTTTCATATCAGATTGCATACCATCAACTGGAATGAAGAGACTCTCTCACATCTGCAGGATGATCTCCGACCTTCTGGAAAAATTGTTGAATTATAACTACCTGACAAAAATCAACTTAATTTCCCAATTCATATTTAATTAGACATGGCAACACAATTTCATGGATGAAGGAGCCTCGTGGGCTATGTCCATAAAGTCGCAAAGAGTCAGACAGAACTGATTTCACTTTCATACTGGATACATATTGAACACTATATCCAATATGTTTATCCTTTTATGGATTTCAAATTGTTCAGTTAATGCATCAGCATATTGTTCACATTCCATACTTTCAAATCATAAAGTATCTTCCTATGTATTTGAGTTTTTGTTGCTTAAAAATTAATTTATATATTTATTTAGAAATTCTGTAAAAAGTAATTAACTTCCAGTTTTATGGCCAACATGCAAAAACATGGAAATGATAGATAAAACAAATATAAATTATTCTAACCTGAAGCTATCATGAATAAACTTAGAAAACTCAATTTTTCTCTGTGCTAAAAATAAGATGCTATGATAGTAGATCACAAGGGAAAAAAAGTGATATCTGAGGACTCATAAAATCTACTTCTCATGAGTTTGTGAGATTGAAATTTCAAATATGAAATTTTCAGCTAAAGGGAAAATATTGTTGAATCGTTACATCATTTTGGGCTATTTAACAAATATTCTACATACAATAAGTTATCAGCATTATTTTAGCAAAATTAATTTCTGTGTGTCTTTTTTTTTTTTTCTTCATAGGGCTGTGGAGATACTTTCTGGCCTTTTAAATTCAATGGCTACCTAATCAATCTTTATGAAACATTTCAAAACATTACTGGAAGTTTTCCTTGTTTTAAGTTAGAATGATTCTTTTTCATATGTTGAATATCCCTGCTTATTCTTTGAAAATGTATAAAAACAATGAAGAAAAATTTTTGAAAAGATTTAAGCATTGCACTTAAGTATAGAGAGCAAAATTAAAGCATGTATTTCCATGAATTTCAAATCCTGTTTTGTTCCCCCAGAATTCAATGACTTAGTTATTTTTGTTTCTTTTGTAAAAATTAATATTATTGGAATAAATAGAAGATATTATACTCCCTGGAGTCAGATTGTATGGACTTGTGTACCAGACTTTCTACCGGATGGTTGTATGATATTGAGTGAATTTCCTCAGTTCTCTGTGTCTCATACTTCATCAGTAAAACATCGATATTAATAGTACCTACATGTTAGGATTGCTGTGTGGATTTAATAACTCAATACATTTAAAACATTTAGGACAATGATAGGCAATTAGTAAATGTTCAGTATCATTACCATTATCATTATACAACTAAGTATATATGCTTTTTTGTTTGTTTTTAATGTCTAAATGAAGTAATGATATTAAATATACCTCTGTTTTCCAAAAATATAATTGCCTTGAGGATCTTTCCATAACAGTATGTACATTTGCTTATTCCCTTCTTTTAAAGGTTCCTTAATGTTTCATGTTATTTAAGTGCTCTGATTGATTAAAATCAGGGTTTCTCATTCTTGGCACCATTGACATACTGGGCTGAATAATTCCTTGTTGTGGGAGTTGTATTATGCATTAGCAGCATCACTGATATCTCCCTATTAACCACCCATAGCTGTTCCCAAAGTAGATATGACAATCAAAATAAAAAATGTTTCCAAAAATTTCCAATTTTTTGAAGGGTGGAGTGCCCCACAGCACATGGAATCTTAGTTCCTTGACCAGGAATTGAACTTTTCCCCCCCTGCAGTGGAAGTGCAGGTCCACTGCACTGGACCTCCTGGTAAGTTCCCTGCCAAATGTTTTTTGAGAGACAAAATTATCACCAGATGAAATCAGAGATTTAGCCAATCATCAATTAAGGGAAAGTTAGATGTTTTTTAAATTTTGCTGTTTTCAACAGTCTTGAGCTTCATTGTAAAGAAGTACTTTTTTTTGGTCTTTCTTTTTACACATTAGTTGGTTTCTTTCTTCCCTTTGCTCCTAGAATACTGAAAGTTTTAGTTACAGTTTCTCTCAAACAATCTGAATCTCCAGTAAAACACATTTCTATTTGTTTCTAGAAATGCTTCTTTTACTTTCCTCCTTTTAAAATCATGACTGTCTTCTCTTCCCTTTTTAAGTTAAAAAAATCCAATCAATTTTTCATTCCTGAGCTCCAAGAAATATTGTTTGGGCTTTTCCCATTAGATGGAACAAGAAAGAGTCCTGAATAACCTCAAAATCTTGGTGAGAATAGAAAATCTGGCCAGTATCAGAAAGTTAACATAGCATAAAAGTCCAAAGTCACTGGATGAGACAGAAGATTAAGTTAGCAGAGGTTTCAAGATGCAAACAAATAAACAAACAAAAAAGTATCCAGGAGTTTCAAACTGTCAGGCAATGCTATCTGGTCTCTAAGTCTTTATATGTCCATTATGCAAAATTTCCAGTAATTGCTTTGAGAAGGCCTTAACAGGGCACTAGTTTTTAAAAATAGGTCTGTGAAGTAAAGAAGTATTTAGGAGGCTTAGTTGAAAAATCAGACAAATATAAGCACATAGTCTGGATTTTACTTTTACTAGATGTATATGACCTTTCACTTTTTAAAATCCTATGAGCTTCAATTCCCTTATGTAGTAAAAAGAATAACACAATCTCATAGTATCTCAAAGTCTTTGTGTAATATATGGTAATACAGGTACAGTAATATGCAGAGGGTCTGGTGTTGATTAAGCACGAAATAAATGTCTGTTTCCAGATTTCAAAGAAATATTTCTAGATATCCTTGTGACATGATTTGTCTCTAAAAATCTCTTTAAAATTTACTTAGCATTGATGTTCAGATATGTTGACAAGGTCCTGCAGCTTCTGAAGCATCCTAGCTAGACTCTTACTGGTAAAACATAGTTAAACTTTCTTTTTATTTTTCACTTCATTAATTTGCTGATTAATATTTTATCCTAAACTAAGTATTCAACCTTTTCTTCAGATAAATATATATTTTAAAATCAATGTTTTCAGCATCACTTTCTGTTGTGTACAACCAAAGACTCAAACTGGTACTGACGATGCAATTCACTGAAATTGTACACTGAAATTCCTGACATGTATCATTTTTTATTCGTTAGTGAACCTTGGTGCTGAATAAAAGCTGTATCTCATGCAAATCTGTTTGGCAACCACATCAACAATGTATACATGAAATATCCCCCAGTTACCAGATATAAATCTTAAAAACTATGATTTGAAATACGTATGTAAATCAAATAGTGAATACATTAACCATAAGTCCTCTAGTGAACTTGAAAAACACATTAATGTATATATATAGCTTCCTTGGTGGCTCAGAAGGTAAAGTGTCTGACTGCAATACTGGAGACCCGGGTTCAATCCCTGGGTCAGGAATATCCCCTGGAGGAAGAAATGGCAACCCACTCCAGTATTCTTGACTGGAGAAATCTATGGACAGAGGAGCCTGATGAGCTACAGTCCATGGAGTTGCAAAGAGTCGGATTCGACTGAACAAATATGTATATACATATACATAAGTAAGTAAGTAAGTAAAGTCACTCAGTCCTGTCTGACTTTTTGTGACCCCGTGGACTGCAACCCACCAAGCTCCTCAGTTCATGGGATTCTCCAGGCAAGAATACTGGAGTGGGTTGCCATTTCCTTCTCCATGGGATCTTCCCGACCCAGCGATCGAACCCAGGTCTTCCTCACTGGAGGCAGATGCTTTAACCTCTGAGCCATCAGGGAAGCCCGCAAAGGTGGAAGACATGGGTTCTGTTCCAGGATAATGCCACATGCCTCAGGGCAACTAAGACTAAGTGACACAACTACTGAGACTGTGCTGTAACGCCTAAAAGCCCAAACTACTAGGCCCGCGTTCTGAAACTACTGAAGCCCAAGCATCATTCAGCCCATGCTCTGCAACAAGACACAACGAGAATCCCATGCATCACGACCAGAGAACAGCCCCCACTGCTGGCAACTAGAGAAAAGACCAAGCAGCAACAAAGACCCAGAACATCTAAATAAATAATTTTTATTAAAAAATGATTTTATCTGCAGTTAATTTTAGGTATGTGGTTATTAACAAAAACCAAAGTTTATTTGTTAATTCCACAATAAAACAATGAACCAAGGTTAGTAAAGTTGGGGACTTCCCTAGCAGTCCCATGGTTAAGACCTCGCACTTCCATTTCCGGAGTTTCAGATTCAATCCATGCTCAGGGAACTAAGATTCTGCAAGCTGCACCATATACATGTACATATACATATACACATACATATACATATATAGGCATATATATTATACTCTATGGATGTGTAACTAGAAACATGTATAAGGTTGAAAAGAAAGTAAATAGCATGAGAGACATAAAGATATTATATACAATTGAGAAAAAATATAAAATTATTAGGAATATAAATACATGGAGAATGGGATGGCAATATTTTACATATATTTTTTAAGAATCTGTGTATAAAGGAATAGGGCAAATGGAAGTTTAAAATTTTAAACTAATATTATTAAAAGAGTGGACTTTTAAAGAGTTTTCTTTAGAAGAAATAAAACAATCTCATAATAAATATCTGAACCACAAGGTAGATGTGCACACAATGAAACTTGGTGAAGCTGACAAGAGTCAAAACATGGTCTGTGTGAAATCTTAAAATTAAACAATAAGAACTAATTTGTGTGATTAAAAATAATTAAACTACAAAAGAAAAATGACACATTATGTGAAGAGAGAATAAGAGACAATGTATTTTAATGCACTTGCATTTTTCCAGAGACAAAATAAGTTCCTATTTATTTTAGACTTCATTAAGAATTAGAAAACAATTTTAAGAGCAACTATTGGGGAAAAAATAAACTGGATTAGAATATTTATTATATCTCAGACAAATATAAAGAAACAAATGAGAAAACAAACAAAAATGGAATTAAAAAAGATAAAAAGGATCTAACAGAATAGACAAAAATTAACTTGAAATGGATCAAAGACCTAAATGTAAGGCCAAACACTATAAAATTCTTATCAAGAAACATAGACAGAACACCCTTTGACATAAACTGCAGAAATATCTTTGTTTCCACTTCCTAGAGTAATGGAAATAAAAACAAAAATAAATAAATGGGAGCTAATTAAATTTTTGAACAGCAAAAGAACTAATGAACAAAAGGAAAAGATAATCCACTAAAAATATTTGCAAATGATGCAATTTGACAAGGGATTAATCTCCAAAATATACAAAGAGCACTGGCAGATCTATGCAAGAAAAAAAAAAAAAAAAAAACAGAAAATGGGCAGAAGACCCAAGTAGACATTTCTCTAAAGAAGACATACAGATGGCCAAAAACACATTAAAAATGCTCAACATCACTAATTATTAGAGAAATGCAAATCAAAATTATAATGATGTATCACCAGATTAGTCAGAATAGCCATCATCACAAAGTCTGCAAACTATAAATGCAGAAGAGATTGTGGAGAAAAGGGAACCCTCCTACACTGTTGGTAAGAATGTATTTTGACACAACAAAATGGAGAACAGTGTGGAGGTTCCTTAAAAAAACTAAAACTAAATTTACCATATGATCCAGTAATCTCACTCCTGGGCATATATCCAGAGAAAACCATAATCTGAAGGGATACATGCACCTTAATATTCACTGAAGGACTATTTACAATAGCCCAGACCAAGAAGCAACCTAAATGTCCATCACAGGAGAATGGATAAAGAAGATGTGATACATATATATAATGGAATATTATTCAGCCACAAAAAGGAACAAAATAGCCATTTGTGATAACATGGTTTGACATAAAGACTATCATACCAAGTGAAGTAAATCATACAGAGAAAGACCATATCATGATATCACTTATATGTGGAATCTAGTTTTTTTTTTTTTTTAAGAAAATATATGGTTTTTCCAGTGGTCATGTATGGTTATGAGAGTTGGAATACAAAGAAAGCTGAGCACCTAATAATTGATGCTTTTGAATTGTGATGTTGAAGAAGACTCTTGAGAGTCCCTTGGACTGCAAGGAGATCCAACCCATCCATCTTAAAGGAGATCAGTCCTAGGTGTTCATTGGAAGCACTGATGTTGAAGTTGAAACTCCAATACTTTGACCACCTGATGTGAAGAGCTGACTCATTTGAAAAGACCCTGATGCTGGTGAAGATTGAGGGCAGAAGGAGAAGGGGTTGACAGAGGATGAATTGGTTGGAAGGTATCACCGACTTGATGGATGTTGGTTTGGGTGGACTTCAGGAGTTGGTGATGGACAGGGAGGCCTGGTGTGCTGCAGTTCATGGGGTCGCAAAGAGTCAGACACGACTGAGTTTCTGAACTGAACTGAACTGAAACAAACTTACTTATTTATAAAACAGAAATAGACTTACAGATATTGAAAAACAAACTTATGGTTAACAAAGGGGAAATGTGGTGGGAGGGATAAATCAGAAGCTTGGAATGAACACACATACACTACTATACATAAGATAGCTAACCAACGGGGACCTACTGTATAACATAAAGAACTCTACTCAATATTCTGTGATAAACTATATGAGTTTATCTTAAAAGAATCTAAGAAAGAAAGAATACATGTACACCTGTAACTGAATCACTTTCTTGTACACCCAAAACTAACACAATATTGTAAATCAATAGTACTCCAATATTAAAAGTGAAATAAAAATATGTTGGACTATTGAAAAACAATTCAACCTAGAAAAAATAACTCAAAGTATGTCATAAATATTTCAAACTGAATGATAATAAAAATACTAAACTTTAAACTCATAGAAAACATCTAAAGTAATACTTAAAGTATGCCATTAAATGCTTATATTAAAAGACAGGGAATGTTGAAAAACATAAAACTAAACCTTTGTCTTAAAGTTTTTAAAATCATACCTATCCAAGCAATATACTGATAGTAGGAAAGTATTAGCAAAGACTAGACTGCCGGGGTCCAGTCCCAGTGGATCCAGAGTAATTCGAAGGGGAGACGGAGTAGGTGAGGAAAAATTTACTTATTTAAAAATAAAAAGAGAGATTAGGAAAGAATAGTATAGTAGGAAAATTTAGTGGATAAAAGATGCTGAATAACTTGGTTTACGTGGAAAACCAATAAAGTTCCAAGACAAGGAACTTGCACCGCCTACGTTAGGCCACCNTCTAGCAAATCTATTACTTAGACTTTTAGTCTAAGTCAGCACATGAGTTAGTAATTACAGAGTGCTCAGCCCTGGGTAGGATACAAAATAGACCTAGGAAATAACAGGGAACAATGCAAAAGGATAACAAACATGCTTTCTATGTAGTCACCCTCACTTGCAGTATTCCTGCTTCTGAAACTACGATCAGCCAGTCCTTTCAAGGTTCTGCTTCCTACCTTCCCCAAAGCTGGGGTTCTTGCCCAGGGTCACCTCCCCACTGGGGCCTCCCTCTCCTGCACCCCAGCCCCATCCCCTCCCTTCTCCGAGCAGAGATACAACTTACACTTCAGCACGGACTTACACTCTGTCACATCCTATTTGGTATTACTGCAGATAGGTCTGTTTATCTCCTGGCTCAGAGTTTGAGGGCAGGAATCGTGTCTTGCACCTGGAAAGCCTAGGTTCTGTGAATGCTCACTTGTCCTGTACTGGTCCTCTGCACATTCACAGAATCACCCAGGGCTAGAGAGGCTCACACCCTAAATGCTGCCAGTACTGCTAGTGACACACTCCTCTCTATGCTGTGCTGTGCTTAGTCACTCAGCTGTGTCCTCGTGGACTGTAGCGCACCAGGCTCCTCTGTCCATAGGGATTCTCCAGGCAAGAATACTGGAGTGGGTTGCCGTTCCCTTTTCCAGGGGATCTTCCCAACCCAGAGACTGAACCAGGTTTCCCACATTGCAGGTGGATTCCATACTGTCTGAGCCAGGGAAATTACATGCTATTCTATATTTTTGAAGCAGGCATTACTTTAGCCAATTTGAATAGGAAGATTAATTCAAATTCTCAAGAAGAGGGAATGATCTAAAGACACCACTTTCTTATAAGCCATAGATCACTTTAAAATCAAATATTAGACACTTTCCCTCAGATATCAATATTAAAGATGTAGGGGAAAAAAGGGAGGTGATAACTTAAAAAAAACTTTTTCAAGAGTATTTTTCAAAAAATAAGCACCTGCCTTATACAACAGCCTTTACATTAGGTTTTTCAACTTTAATACCAAATCATACAATGTTTTAGAAATCCATAAGTCAATTTCTTGACTGTTGATACATAAACTTACACATGCAATAAAACTACATGCAATTTAACACACACACACGATACGTGTTAATCTGGGGAAACTGAATAAGATCAGTGAACTTAATTAAGATCATTATTGTCTGTGATGTGGTACTATAGATTTGCAAAATGTTACCATTCCTGGAGGAGGCTATCATAGTGGCTCAGCTGGTAAAGAATCCGCCTGCAATGGGGGAGACCTGGGTTCAACCCCTGGGTTGGGAAGATCCCCTGGAGAAGGGAATCTACTCCATTATTCTGGCCTGGAGAATACCATGGACTGTATAGTCCATGGGGTCACAAAGAGTCGGACACAACTGAGTGACTTTCACTTTCATCCTTGACCATTGAGGGAAACTGGACAAAGTATATAGTTTATTTTTTCTTACAGTGCCACAGGACTCTAGAACTATGTCAATAAAAATTTCAATCACAAATCTACAGGGAGAGTTTCATAATAATATTTTAGAGTTTTCTTATCAAACATTTTTTAGTTAAGGTAATTACATCTACTTGAGTTTACTTTTCTATATAAGTAGATACTAACTGACTTAGGAGAGGTTAGAAATCACATTCATCATTCATTTCATTTCATTATCATGAAACAAGTTATTAAAATACTATTATTTTTATTGCTATAGGATGTGGTCACCAAAACAATTTTCAAATTCATTACAAAACAATAGTTTGTCATCCCAGTTAAAAGGTTTTGGCAGTATCATCTATTTTAGGATAGTTAAAACACACTGAAATACATTTTACTTTAAAAGGCTATTAGAATCTTTGGGTCTAAATAGTTTGTTAAGGAAACTTTAGTATGTGTTATTTATTTATACATTTCTTTCAACTACATAGCTACTACTATGTCAAATAATAGCTTTAACTTTCATATAGTTTAAAATGTATTACCAATAATTGTTTTTTATTTCTTATAAGAATGAATTTCTAAAAGTAATTTGGTTGCTTACCATCTATTTCGAACTACTTTTGTAGTTTCATCATCAATGTTCAGTGTAGAAATGTAAGCATAAAGAATTCCGTAGAAAGGTTCAGCTTTTCCTTCATTCTTCAAAGCTTTTACCTTTAATTGTTCAACTGTATAAACATCAACTATTGTATTTACTAAAAAAAAAACAAAAAGTCATTACAGTTCTAAGTATATTCTAAGAATTCCAAAGGATTATATCCAAATAGAAAACCTACAGAGCCCAAATGAAAATCTGTAGTAGTTTAAGTTCTGTAATAGAAAAATTTATTATATATGATACATTAAAACATTATATAAATGGACATGAAAGTAAAAAATAAGCAAAATAGAAAAATAATAAGAAATTAGGCTTTATTAAAATGAATAATTTCTAATCAGCAGAAGTGTCCATTAAAATAATGAAAAGGTAAGCCATAGAATGGCAGATGCTAGCAATCTATAAGAAGATAAAGGAGTCATAACCAAAATATCTAAATTGGAATCTTAAAAATCAATTTAAAAAAAGACAGTCAATTCAATTTTCTAAATGCAGAAGAGATTGTATGTATGTATGTATTTATTTTTGGCCCCATTATACAGCTTGTCAGATCTTAGTTCCTTGACCAGGGTCTGAACCTGGGCCACAATAACCACTGGACTGCCAGGGAAAAAGGTCCCTGGAAAAGACTTTAAAAAGCACTCCACAAAAAGAATATAAAGAGAGACAATAAACATACTGGCTTTATTAACCATTAAGTAAATGCAAATTTAACAACAGGATTCCACTAAATGGTGACTATTTAAATAGTCACCATTTAAAAGACTAACAGTACAAACATTGGTGAGGATGTGGAGCAGCAGGAATTCCTGAACACTACTGAGAGAAGTATAAATCGGTGTAGACATTTTGGAAAACCATTTAGCAGAATCACCTAAAGATGGACATACATGACAAAGCAATATTCCTACTAGGAGCATGTATATCCAACAACAACAGAAAAAAAGAGACATAGGTTCACCTAAAGTCACACTCAAAGGGAAAGTAAAAATTTTGTACAAGGAAAGAATAAGATAGAGAAATAAACTGCGATATATTCATATAATGGAATTGCATACATCAACAAAAAACAACACTACACAGAGCAGTGTGGATGGCATTCACAGACCTAATGTTGAACAAAGGGCATCAGACACAAGAGTGGGGTCACATGATACAGCTGTACTGTCAAAATTCCAAAATAGGCTAAATTTATCTGTGGTTTCTATGGTGCGGTAAGTCAGAATCACATTTGGGCAGGCATCAGGGGTCTTATGGGCACTGGCAATTAACAGGTACATACTCTATGTGATGGTGCATGGTACTGTCCTCTCATTCTTGTTTACTGTTCATATCCTTTGTGATATGTACGTGCATGCTAAGTTACTTCAGTCGTGCCCGATTCTCTGAGACCCTACAGACTATAGCTTGCCAAGCTCCTCTGTCCATGGGATTCTCCAGGCAAGAATACTGGAGTGAGTTGCTATACCCTCCTCCAGGGGATCTACCCAGCCCAGGATCTGAACCCGCTTCTCTTGCATCTCCTGCATTGACAGGCAGATTCTTTACACTTAGTGCTACCTGGGAAGCCCATATGTGTTATACTTCAACTTAAAAGTTATTCTAAGAAAACTTACAAAACTAAGAACTATTAATCTATTAGTCATTTGTTATTTTTCTTAATCTTAGAGGAATCTTACAGGTCCAAACATTACTTAGGTAAGAAAGCTTTTAACAGAAGTTGCCCAGTTCTTCAGCGCTTTACTACTTTCTTTTCTTTTGTTGCTGCTAAGCACATGAAATTTTGTTGCTGTTGTTCAGTCACTAAGTCATGTCTGACTCTTTGTGACCCCATGCACTACAGTATACCAGGCTCCTCTGTCCTTCACTATCTCCTAGAGTTTGCTCAAATTCACGTCCATCTCATCCTCTGCCACCCCCTTCTCCTCTTGCCTTCAATCTTTCCCAGTATCAGGGTCTTTTCCAATGAGTCAGCTCTTCACATCAGCACAGATGGCCAAATTATTGGACCTTCAGCATCAGTCCTTCCAATGAATATTCAGGGTTGATTTCCTTTAGGATTGAGTTATGCAAGCCCCTTCCCCAAGACAAGGCTGTGATTCATGAAGGGGACATGAAATTTAATTTTCTTCAATAAAATGTCCAGTTATGTGTATCTATTTATCTTACTTTTATGTCTTTATCCTGTTGTCAGTTCATATGCACTGGAAAATGGATTGGAAGATTTTCACAAAATGACTCTTTATTTCTGGGTTTTTACTATATTCTGTGTTGTGTTTACTTTTTAAATATTGAACATTGTTTTAACTAAAAATAATAAAAGCTTTAAAGAAAGTATTATGATAGTTTTATTCTGAAATATCTAATCAGTTTCAACCTATAAGTTTTTCATGGGAATAATGAGCATTTTAAAAGACATTGCAACTCATTTTTGCCTCTGAGCAAATTTAATGATAGAAGTTTCCACAGTGGAAAAAAAAAAGTTTCCACAGTGAAATAAAAGAAAGGGAAACTTAAGTACCACTTCTGTTGTTACTTTGATATGAGCCATTGATCAGGAAAATATTCTCCACTGAAATGTGATAGCTCTGAGTAGCCTAGAGAAGACGAGAGTAGACACTGTTGTTCTTGTCCCCGTTTTCAGGTTCAGAGACAGGCAGGGACTGAGATACGGTAGGGCAAATCCATCTCAAGGCCCAGTGAACACTTTTGGGCTTCCTGGAAGTCTCCGGAAATGGCATTCTCCACAAATGACCAGACATTTAAAAATGCTTCCGAAGTAACAATAGTAGTTTTATTTTAACTCTAATAAATAATACAACTTTAAGCTTATCCCTTCTTGTAGGCAAAAAAGACGATAATTATAAATCAGTAGTTTTGTTTTGTTTTGTTTTCTGTTAGTGATTGCTATTGAAAGGAAATGTGTTGGGAATTCCCTGGTTGTCCAGTAGATAGGACTTGGCGATTTCATTGCCAAGGGCCAGGGCTCAATCCCTGATTGGGGAACCCCCACAAGCTGCACTGCACAGGAGAAAACAGAGAGAGAGGATGAAGAAAGGAAGTGTTAAACATCCCCCAGCAATGCATAACAAAGTTCTTCTTTCACAAGTTAAGGTAATTGCGGAATATTTTTTCCTCAATTAACTGAATTGTTACTCTCTTGAGATGAACTGGGTGTCCTCAGTTATGAGAAAGAATTTCACCCCTTAGGATGAAGTTACAGCCTCCTTCTAAGCCCTCGCTCTGCTTTTCCCCATTCTAAGCATAAGCTACAGATAGCAGCAAACAGCATCCTTTTTAAAGTCAAGTCAAGTCTGGGGTCTGTGAATACATGACATTTTGCACAAAATTCTATCTGTGGCTACAGTTGCTTTTTTAGGGAGAGAGTTATTAACTCTTATCAGATTGGCAAGAGGTTACATAAATCTCAAAAAGTTTTAAACTACCTTTTTAAAGCAGAAGTATAGCAGTTACTAATCCCTAGGTCAGAAAGATCCCTCGAAGGAACAAATGGCAACCCACTCTAGTATTCTTGCCTGGAAAATTCCATGGACAGAGGAGACTGGCGGACTACAGTCCATGGGGTCACAAAGAGTTGGACATGACTAAGTGACTGAGCATGCACACACATAGCAGTTACATAATGAGAATACAGTGTCTTTTACTAATTTATAAACCCAAATTCTGGCCTTTAAAAAATTCAAATAATACTTAAAGGTTACTTACAATTCATGGATTCTTTCAAATAATTGTCAATTTCATCATCCAGAGGATTCATTACTTTATTTTCTCTTATAAAATTCAGAAGGATGTTAGCTTCTGGTGTATCTTAAATTGGAAATGCATAATAAGTAAACTGCAAACTGATCACTTTTTAAATAACTGTGAATGATCCAAAACTATTTTTAATGGTAAAAAGTGAAGATATATAAGACTACCACAAATAGAATATTACAAAGCCATTAACAATGTGATGGGGTTCTCTATTAACACAGAGAGATGTATAGCAGATTTCATGAGTTTGAAGAGCAGTTTACAAAACATTTCATACCATTTCCTTTGATTTTAAAAAGACATGAGCAAAATTTTCTGGAAGAATATATATCGAAGAAATGATTATTTCTTATAAGATGAAGAATTTATAGTTGATCATTGTTTTCTTTTTTATGCTTTTGTATATTTTCTGAATTTTGTATGTATTTCTTCTCTCATCAGAAAAAAATTGTTAAGGTTATTTGAAGAGCTTATTCTTCAAATGGGACATGAATGTTCTCCGGGATAGTCAGATAATGTGCCAGAAGGCATGAATCTGATTTTGAAAAGGTGCTGTCTGACTCTGACACCCTTCAACCCCAAGCCCCAACCTCCAACATCTGCTTGTCTTCCAACCTTCCCTCAACATTCTGCAAGCCATCCTGCCGATGTCAGACACCCTGACACCCCTGGACAGAGTCAGGGTTTCTTCCTCCTCACCCTGTTGTACCACAAGTCTTATCACTGTTGCTTCTTTCCCAGAACTAGACCAGAATCCCAGACAGGGGGTTTGTCTTTTCATTTCTGTACTTCTAGTGTCTGATATAATGACTATCCTTCCATCCATCTCAGCGTCCATCCTCTCAGGTGCATCTTGTTCCAGAAAGTGTTTAAGTTACCTCACTACTTGGTAAATAAAAGGCATTCACTAAATATTTGTAAATTAATGAGAATCTTGGGGCAGAAACTGGTAGGAAGGGTGGGGTGTGGCACTTCTGTTAAGATCTCTAAAGACAACAGGTCCATCCCAGACTGTCTGTGGGAGGACAGAAATTCTTCCTTCCACATCTGACCACCAAACTATTTAGAGATTCTTAATTTCTATGTGGCATGTGTAACCCAGGAAATTAGAAATAAGGCTGATTTTTAAAAGCATATTGAAATTTATACACCCTTATACATATTTTCCTTGTATTCATCTCCTTAATAATAAGTAAGGCATTTATTCTAATTATGTTGACATTGCTCAAACACTTTGACATTTCCCTTCTGAATCTGTTTTCAGAGCCAAATGCACAATATCCAAATCTGTCTCTTTAACTTAATCTTGAGGTTTCGAGACAATTAGTACTATCAAGCTCTATAACCTTTTCCATCAAACAATCCCAACTGTCTTTTAGAAATTTTCCCAGACCAAATTTACTCTTAGAGGATGGAGACTCTGTCACTGATGTTATTGAAAGCACTAAAAATAGCCTATTAGTGTTATTATATTATTAAAAATAAGAAACCATAGTATCCTTCTCAAAAGAAAAAAAAAAAGAATTGAAGAGTGACAGTATTGTCCTGTGGTAAGAACAGACCATGGTTGTGTCACTACCAATGTAAAAGAAGTCACTGCAATCCTTTTAGAATTTAGATAATGTCACTGCCTGGCTCCCCTTCCCAGGGTAGAAGGCAGCCTGTACGGCTTTCTGATCACCTCCATTTCTTCTCTGACCTCAACCCCTCCTCCTGCCCTGCTCCTTCAGCTCCAGCCACACTGGCCACAGAACCTCTGTACTGGCTGGCTCCTCTACCCAGTGTGCTCTTTGTGTGGTTAACGCCACCGCACACCCCCACCCCGCAACTGTCTTTGCTCAGATGCCACCCTTTCGCTGAGCCTACCTGACCACTCTATGTAAACAAGCAACCTGCCCTACACACACCATGGCATTCTGGACCCTCCCAACCCTGTTCTCTTTTACTTCTGTATCATTTCAAATTCCATAATTTGGATNCTGTCTTTGCTCAGATGCCACCCTTTCGCTGAGCCTACCTGACCACTCTATGTAAACAAGCAACCTGCCCTACACACACCATGGCATTCTGGACCCTCCCAACCCTGTTCTCTTTTACTTCTGTATCATTTCAAATTCCATAATTTGGATGTGTTATCCTAATTGTTCATTCTCTGTTTCCCCGCTGCTAGGATGTGAGCTCCATGAGCAGGAGAGATATCTGTGTTTGGTCACTGGACCCAGAACGGTGCTCAGCACACAGCACGTGTGTAGTAGACGAGAGTTAAACAAGAACAAATCAATGAATGCCATATCACCTCCCGTGATACTGCTTTCAAGGAGACAATATTTCTGCAGTAGATGAGCAAGATCTAATTACTGATATTAAAACACCCTGCTATTTTACACCATATCTCATAGTAATTTCACTTCTAAAAATTCTGATAATGGTTTGGTCAAAGACATAAAATTGCTTTATAGTTCTCAGTCACTGTTACTGCTTTGTCATGAATCAGTAGAGTGAGCGCATAGTTTAAAATGATACTTGTTACCTTTATATTCTCTTAAGACTTTTGAAGGATTATTCATCCCTGGGACCTCTGTGCTCTCCTGGGGTGCTGAGTGGGCCTTTCTCCCTGGGCTACAAGCAACCTCAGGATGCATCAGGGCACCCCCTCCTCTCCCCAGTCCTACTCCCCTCATTTCATGCTGGGACAAGCTCTAACCACTTCACAACTACTCACAGTGATGAACTAAGTATCACATGATGATACTACATACATGTTCTCCATGCTCCAGCACTAAATTACTTGAATGCAGTGAAATCAGATTTATTTTTAAATGGTTAATAATTTAGGTAATCTAATCAATGGCATTGATCTCTCAAAATTAACACAAGGGATAATGCTTTACAAATGAGTCTGGCTTTTCACATTTCTTTTGTAAATATATCAAAGATATAGTTCACTGTAAGTTTTCAAAGTCATATAAGGCAGCTTTTCACTTTTAACTCAAATGAAATCCAAGCTTCATTTTCATTCATAAACACACTATACAAATATTGAAATACATGATATAGTCATTTCCAAAGGGATTAAAATTTTCAGATAGCTTTTTACCTGGATTAGTTGTAATAATGGTTTTTGAGATTACAGTTGCTGTCATGCTGTTCCGAAATTTGTCAAAACTTATCCTTACATCTGCAGCAAATATTACTGTTTGGGGAAAAAGCCACTTTAAAATTATTACACTAGAGGATAAAAAATTACAAATATTGAACACAATCACTGAAGTATGAGATACCTGTTTCTTGTGGCACCCAGCTCTGTGCAAGTAGAATAGATTCACTATCCCAACTGCATGTGTGAAAAAAGAAGTGACAAAAATCAAATACATTAGAAAACACTGACAGTGACCATGTTATTTATCAGAAAAAGGATGTCTTAAAGGCTGAGGTTAATAATTCCCCATGTGGTCCAAGGCACAAGGAAAGGTCTTGGTTTTTCCTGCATTTTTCAGGGCTACTCTGCCCATTTCACAGAAAATTTAACACATATGGAAAACATTCCTTCAGCACATCCATCTCTAACAACCTCTGCTCCTTCCATTTCCTCTTTTCCTATAACCCAGGTCACTCCACACTAGTTAGAACTGAGTAACTACAAGTCTAAAAATTGTGAAGTCACTCTTTCATGCCATTAAGGAATTATTCCCATAATGGATAAACTGCTTGAGGAACCTGATGGATTGAAGGCCTGTTTCAAATTCAATCTTGAGTTTAAACAACACTATAGTATTCCCTGGGATGCTTCAGAGTGTAGCCCTGCCCCACATCTGACACACTGGGAGCCCCCACAGAATCCAATCTGTGACAAAACTTGCTTCTTCACCATCTTCCCATGGCCTGGCTCCAGAGTACCACCTAATGGATCACAGAAAGTCTGTCTTGTTCTTTATCAATGGGACTTAGTAAATGATCATTTGTTACAAAAGAGTATGATAGTAAGTAAGTTACTATAGAATCCAACTATGAAATCCCATGCCATCAGAAGATATCATTTTAAGGTAATCATAGACTGTAATGACTGGACACACAAGAGGAAGGTTTATTTTTAATACCATTTCCTCCTATCATCACTCCTGATATGACATCCATCACCTCTTGATGAGATGAAAATGTTCTGACTTGGCGATAATAGCACAGATTTCAGTTTGGAACAGATGTGGGGAGTTACCATATCATTGCAAAAGAAGACTCTGTCTCATCGTAGAGTTTAACTTCACACCTCTGGCCTTTTCTTCGGTCTGAAGTTGTAAAGTATTTTGGCTCTCCAACCTTAGAAATGGAAGGAAACAGTTACTCTTCTTCACCTATAGCTGTAGAGGTACTTAAATATTTGTTGATGGAAATACTCAAATGTTTACCTTTTAAACAACAAATTAGAAATATCAAAATAGTGAGACTCACTAATATGTATTTAAAAGCATCTTCTACCTCTAGACTAGGTATATTTAAGTTGAAAGGTACACACATTGATTGAAGAGAGACACAGACATATGTGCTTCAAAGACCGTGGGACCTTTTCAATGTGTCAGAACAAACACTCCATGACAGGCCCCCTGGGTGACAGCTGTGTGGACTCACTGAGGGTAGAAGATTCCTTTCAATGTCTGTGTGTCCCTAAGGCTTAGCATAGGGCCCACGTGGAGCTCAGTGATTGAATGGATTCGCCTCTCCAGGCATCTTGCTGGCCCAGGTACAGGTTATCAATAACCACATTGCTGCCTTCTTAGGGATCAGCTGGAACAACCACATGAGGGATAATAATGGGAATGTGTGTTGATATGCTGTCTGATTCAGTCCACTGTGGTGTAAGAGAATTCAGGGTGGAGGTGAATTCAGGGGCCCCTTTGTGCCCTCAGGGAGTTCGCAATTGGACCAGCAGGCACCTCTGATGGCTACATAGCAATGGCTCAAGCATGGACAGTCAGCTGCCCACTGTGCACTGCCTCCATGATCTATTGTCAGGACTGAGCTCCACGGGAAGGGGCTGGAGAAAGAGTCACAGCTGCCCACGGAGGAGAAGTTTACAGACAGAGTCAGAGGAAAGAACAGCCTGTCACAGCAAGCAAGGAAGCGACATGAAAAGGAGCTTTAAAGGGAAGAAACCTAAGCAAAGGTGAGACAGAAGAAAGAACAGGTTAAATAAAAATGTAAAGAAAAGGAAATATAAGAGGGATGGAAGCAAAATGGGAGAAGAAAGGCATGAAAATGAAATAATATAATGCTATGAAAGGTGGTACCAGACTCAAAGAGTGGAGGCCGGAAGTGGGACATGGAAAAAGCTGTTGCAGGATTTTATTTGTTTGTTTTAATTTATTTGGTTGCACCAGGTCTTAGTGGCAACATGCAGACTCTTCACTGCAGCGAAATCTAATTCTCTGACCAGGGATTGAACCTGGGCCCCTGCATTGAAAGTGTGGAGTCTTAACCACTGGACCACCAGGGAAGTCCCATGCAGGTTTTATATTCATACTGAGTTTTAGAAAATTCTTACTACATTGTAATACAATGGCATTACATAGAATTTCAGAGAAATTTAGAGATCATATTCTGCCTTGAAGTAAGATTGAACCTAAGTTGCCCAGAAAGGGATTTTTCCGATTGTCAGGATTGTCATGTAGGGTGTTTGTTCCTCATTCCTGACTGACGCCAAGTGCTCACTGTGTGGCAGGCACTGTGCTAGGCTCGGTTTGGGTGGTGCCTCTGTTGGCCTGTCATTGGGGTGATTGACACTCTTGCAGTTAATTAACATGGAAATGCAACTAGCAAGTACTTACAACATTAACTACAAGTATCTAAATCTATTTCCCTCCCTTCCCGCACCCCCCGCCCCCGGTTATCATCATTTTGTATACTGAAGAATTGTTCTTGCTCCTTTATTTTTATTTGTGTACTTTATTTTGTGGAAATTTGCTCCCTGTCAAGTGACTCTAGTCTGTCCAATGGAGTTCAAAACTTGCTATAATTGCTAAGAGGGAGGTGTGGATGCAAAAGGTGGTGAGACAGTCCTTGGAACCCCAAGGATTTTAGTTCTGCCCTGGTTTCCAGCACCAATAGCTGACAGGGCCCCTACCATAGCACCCTGGGTTTTTCACTCTGTCCCCCATCTCAGGGCAGCTCTGAGAACATGCACTTAATTAATTCCTTGATTTATTCAACATACACTCTTTAAAAGAACTTCCTGGAGATCGTCAAGTCAATGAATTTATTCTTTCTATTCATGCCTTTGTTTAACTGAAGTATGAAAAGCTCTCACATAGTTAGTGAATCATTTATGACTGTGTGCTGCCTTTAACATTCAAATACAATTTTATTTTGCTACTCATTCTCAGGTAAAATTCTCCTTTCCTTTAATTTTCTAAATTCAACTGAGGATGGATCAAGATATAGAGGAAATTTTACTTCAGTGATTATTACTTTCCAAACACAAATACTATGCTAGAACTACCCCACCAAAGTAAACTGGGCTTTGTTGGGAATTTAACTTACCGACCTCACAGCTGCAAGAACATTAATAATTTTCCCATCAAGACTGTGTCCATTTGCAACAATGTCACCCAGTGAATAATAATCACAAGACTCTTTAACAGGTAAATATATCAAAGAAAGTAACTTGGCATCCACTTCGTAACTGGAACAGAGTTTTACCGTTGAGTGATTCTCACTGAGCAATAGTTTATAATTGCTAAATTGTAAAAACACACAAAGTTAATATCAAATGATTTCTAATAGAAAAATATTTCAAAGTTCACAGTTAAATTTTGGTTGTAATTTAAACTATATTTAAAAAACTATATTAAGATCTATACTTTTCACTCTTGAAAACATTGAAAAACTGTAAAATACTTTCTGTATAAAATATATTCCCATTAAGAAAATGTTTTAAAGACCAATTTGCTGCTTTGGGTGCTTATTGTAGCATGTGGGATCCTTGTTGCAACACATGGGCTTAGTTGTCCCACTGCGTGTGGGATCTTCATTTCCCGATCAGGGATTGAACCTGTGTCCACGACATTTGAAGGTGGATTCTTAACCAGTGGACCACCAGGGAAGTCCCCTTAGAAACCTTCAAAAACTGTAAAATACTTTTTGTATAAAATCTATTTTCATTAAGAAAATATTTTAAAGACCAATTTGTGTCTGAGTTTCAAGCACACTAATAGTCTAATTTTGCCCAATAAACTGAGTTTCAGTTTCTTTCTTTGTAAAAAAAAAAAAAAGAAGAAGGATGTAAAAGCACTCTAAAACATTGTGTGTTGGGGGAGGTTGAGTTTCATCTCTGTGACACTGACTGTGCCACCTACATGCTTTCCTGACCTCTTCGGAGCTCTGTGGGCTTCCCTGATAGCTCAGTTCGTAAAGAATTAGCCTGCAGTGCAGGAGACCCCAGTTCGATTCCTGGGTCGGGAAGATCTGCTGGAAGGGATAGACTACCCACTCTAGTATTCTTGGGCTTCCCTTGTGGCTCAGCTGGTAAAGAATCTGCCTGCAATGTGGGAGACCTGGGTTTGATCCCTGGGTTAAAAGATCCCCTGGAGAAGGGAAATGATACCTACTCCAGTGTTCTGGCCTGGAGAGTTCCATGAACTACACAGGGTTGCAAAGAGTCGGATACGACTGAGCGACTTTCACTTTCGGAGCTCTGTAGGAGCAGATGCACCTTATGCACACGCTGAACTTGAGGTGCTCTTCCCTTTGGCTAGTCAGCTTCCAAGTGTGCTCCACGGAGCCTCTTTCTTACCCTCTATTCCAACCACCCCCGCGTCATCCCTTGCTACTGCCTTAGGGTTTACCTCATAACTTCTTACCCAAATTACTGTCTTGTCTCCTAAGCTTTATTCTCCTACAGTTGGTCCTCCTCAGGTAGCCAAAGTGACCTTCCTAAATCATGAATATGAATATCTTATTTCCCCATTCAAAGATCTTCTGGGTTGATACAAAAAGCAAAGCTGTCTATGACGGGTCTCCACTTCCCTCTCTTGCTTCTGCTATTCCCCTACCTATATTCCAGCCACATCAGATTCCGAGGCTATGAAACTATCATTTTAGAGGGAAAAAAAAGTTGAATATCAACAGTTTCATGAGGTTTAGACAACTAACTGTTCTGGAAAAGGCCAGGAGATTTTGTGTTTGTACCCTCTGCCAGGAGTGTTCTCCCCCTTCACTCCTGCCTTCGCTTCACAAACACTTCCTGAGAGCCAACTATGTGCTAGACCACAATCCAGGCCCCGGGGGATAAGTGGTGAGGAAGACAGACAATGACCTATGACCTCACAGTGCTCACATGTGCGAGAGGGAGACAGACAAGCACAATTCATCAAATGATCCAGGCTTGCGATCAGTATTACATGCTAAGTTGCTTCAGTCATGTCTGACTTTTTCCAACCCCACGAACTGTAGCCTGCCAGGCTCCTCTGTCTATGGGATTTTCCCAGGCAAGAATACTGGAGTGGGTTGCCATTTCCTTCTCCAGGGGATCTTTCTGACCCAGGGATTGAATCAACGTCTCTTGTGTCTCCTGCATTGGCAGGCAGGTTCTTTACCACTAGCGCCACCATTATGATGGTGCCTATAACCCTGTGTACAGGACTAAGTCCTAGTAATGGGAACTGGATGTGCTACTACAGAGTAGATATGGAAGACCTAAGGAGATGACATTAAAGCTAACACTTGAGTGAAAAGTGAAAGTCACTCAGTCGTGTCAGATTTTACAACCCAGGCCAGAATACTGGTGTGGGTATCGTTTTCCTTCTCCAAGGGACCTTCCCAACCCAGGGATCGAACCCAGGTCTCCTGCATTGCAGGTGGATTTTTTACCAGCTGAGCCACAAGGGAAGCCCAGTACTTGAGAGAGGAGAAGAACAAATAAGACTGTTCTCTGCAGAGGGACGTGAACATGCCATGCTGTTAGCTCAGAATGAGCCAGGATGTTCACAAAGTAAGGACTCTCCATGTGGCTGCAGAGAAATGAGGCCTGTAAGATGAGANAGACAAGCACAATTCATCAAATGATCCAGGCTTGCGATCAGTATTACATGCTAAGTTGCTTCAGTCATGTCTGACTTTTTCCAACCCCACGAACTGTAGCCTGCCAGGCTCCTCTGTCTATGGGATTTTCCCAGGCAAGAATACTGGAGTGGGTTGCCATTTCCTTCTCCAGGGGATCTTTCTGACCCAGGGATTGAATCAACGTCTCTTGTGTCTCCTGCATTGGCAGGCAGGTTCTTTACCACTAGCGCCACCATTATGATGGTGCCTATAACCCTGTGTACAGGACTAAGTCCTAGTAATGGGAACTGGATGTGCTACTACAGAGTAGATATGGAAGACCTAAGGAGATGACATTAAAGCTAACACTTGAGTGAAAAGTGAAAGTCACTCAGTCGTGTCAGATTTTACAACCCAGGCCAGAATACTGGTGTGGGTATCGTTTTCCTTCTCCAAGGGACCTTCCCAACCCAGGGATCGAACCCAGGTCTCCTGCATTGCAGGTGGATTTTTTACCAGCTGAGCCACAAGGGAAGCCCAGTACTTGAGAGGGGAGAAGAACAAATAAGACTGTTCTCTGCAGAGGGACGTGAACATGCCATGCTGTTAGCTCAGAATGAGCCAGGATGTTCACAAAGTAAGGACTCTCCATGTGGCTGCAGAGAAATGAGGCCTGTAAGATGAGGTCAAAAGGTGTGCAGGTGCGTGAGTAGAGACTGAACAGCTACACCCTCTCTCTAGATCTGCCCTCAGCCAGAAGTGCCTCCATAGGAGCATGGGCAGACTTCAGCCAATAACCTGTAAACTCAGGGTACCGGCCCCTTTCTTCAGAGGGTAGCACTCTGAGGTGCAACTGATACTCCAGAGCTCGCACCTGGGTCAGGATGAGGTGGGGTTCCTGCTGAACCTGCCTCTTTGACACCCCTTCCTCCCTCACAGTTCTCTTTCCAGGTTGCTTCTGAGAGCTCTCCCTCAACAAACCATCTGCACAGAAGTCTTCTCTGAACTGTGCTTCCTGGAAACCTGAACTAAGAGAGTAAGGCATGTGAAGAGTCATAAACTGAGATGTAAAATGGATATATGACTTCTAAGATTTATCTTTTCATTTTTCAGGTTTAATGTGACTAGAGTCAAGTTTCTGTAAATCTAAAAATGATGAGAAGTGAAGTGAAGTGTTAGTCGCTCAGTCATGTCTGACTCTTTGCAACCCATGGATGGGGTTCACCAGGCTCTTTTGTCCATGGGATTCTCCAGGCAAGAATATTGGGGTAGGTAGCCATTTCCTTCCCCAGGAGATCTTCCTGACCCAAGGATCAAACTCGGGTCTCCTGCATTGCAGGCAGACTCTTTACCATGTGAGCCAACCAGGGAAGAATGAGAATCAAAATATTAAAAATAGTCATTTTTATGTGATCCTATGTCAAGGTAAATTATTTCATAATCAAAGATAAATACTGTGTGGCAGAATTAAACTCTGAATTTTCAACCTAAAGTACACACATCTTTAGTAAGTGAAAAAAGTGAAAGTGTTAAGTCACTGGGTTATGTCCGACTCTTTACGACCCCATGGACTGTAGCCTGCCAGGCTTCTTTGTGATTGGAATTATCTAGGGAAGAATACTGGAGTGGGAAGCCATTGCCTTCAGCAGGGGATCTTCCTGACCCAGGGATAGAACCCACGCATTGTAGGCAGATTCTTTACCATCTAAGCCACTAGGGAAGCCCCTACACCACTCTCAGCGAATCTGACACACACAAACCTGTTAGTAATAATCATTCTGGCACAAAGGTTGTTGACCTCTGTGCTAGATTTACCTAGGAGTTGCAGGACTGAACTTCTCTTCTCTTTCTAATTCCTTTGTTTGGATCAGAGGATTCTCAATTATCACTATAACAGAGGGGAAAATATGATGCTATTACCAAAAAAGTAACAGGATAAATTTAAAAAACAAGTGTACATAACAATGAACATTACAATATTATTTCAAATTTTGAGTTGCTGTTAATTATCCTTCACAATTGTTTTCTTGTTTTGCTGTGAGCAATGGAATCGTAGTGTATGACCAATCAGTTTGGTCTCAGATGATACTTCTTATACTTTGTGTTTAAATTCTGACATTTGACCTGCATTAATATTATTTTGTTAAAAAAATACTACTTTGTTGATTAGTTATACAGAGCATTTGATGTGGTTACAACATACCCTGCTATAAAATGAACACTTAAATTGATCTTCACCCAATTCACAGTTGTTCTCAAAAACAATAGTAGTAGTTAGAAAGAGCAGTGCAAAATCTGGGTCCTGATTTGCAACCTACAACTTATCAGCTTTATGACTTAATATTTTTGGGTTTCCATCTCCTATGGTCTATGTTAGACATTTTGTGCTGCATTTTGTTAATTTCTCATACAACCATCCCTTTATTATCCCTTTTTCCACGTGAAGAAATTAAAGTTCACAAAGGTTAAATAATTTTCTCGAGGTGTTATATCTAGAAAGTAGTAGAGTTAGAATTGTTTTGATTCAAAAATCTATAATTTTTTTACTCAGCCACACCAAATTCTTATTTACTTTTATAAGCATCGTCAGATTTACATCCTTACAATCCCTCATCTCACTCGTCCTGACAAGCATCAGTGTAGAATGCAGGTTACTCTCGAATATATCTTCAGGTCCATGTTAGTGTTGTTCTGGCGTGCATCCGCAGATGCTTCTGCTTGCCCTGGGCCCTGAGATGTCTCCAGAGTTTTCTGCCTTCACAGGCCATGTGTCCAATTACCTTATTATTCAGTTAGCAAGATACTATATAACCCTGAAAGTTAATAGTATGACTGGGTGCTGAGCAACCAGTATGGATAACAGGCTGCTAGATATTGCAAGATTAGACAGGAATAGTTTAATTGTCTGTGTTACTCTTTCTCTTCTGTTTTCTACCATGAAAGAGAGCTGATATACTGCTTTCTTATTTATTGTATGAGGCTAGAGCTGCTATCTATTGAGTGACTAAGTTCTACACTTCATACCAGGCACACTATCTCATTTAAGATTGATAAGAATCTACTAGATATTAATTCATAGTTGAGGCTCAACAAGATTATGAAATTTTCTCAAAGCCACTATGTAAATAAGTGTTAGTATTTGGATTTGAATCCAGAGCTACCTGTTCTCAAGGTCTTGTTCTTTTTAATATACTATACTGTACTATCATAGAGATACTGGGGTAGGTAGAGGATATGAAGATTTGCTATCTTAGACTAAAAATTTCTTACAATTCCATCAAAAATTCATGTCATCTTTTATCAAAATCTACTTAGCAGTTCTATTATATGTTTACAAAATGATATATGATTACAGTCACAAGAAGGACTGATGCAAAGTGAAATAGAAATAAACCAAAGATTATAGAGCTCCTAGTAAAAGTATGTGATTATTCTGTTTATGTTTCAACTAAATGCTGAATGCCTTGTGTTATACTCTTAACACTTGATTTTTTTCTGATAAGATTCTTGAGAATAAGAATTGTGTCTTATTTCATTCTGATACCCTCAGTGTAGTTACCACAAACATATCATGGGACTAATACTGTAAGAGAAACAGTTCAAGAATCAGTGCCAACTTACCACACTCACCGACCCTAAAGCTGTCAGAAAGTGATCTGATGTAATCTTCACTGCCCCAGGATGTTGCATTTACAAAATGAGTTGTTGAATCACGAATAGTGAAACTGAAAGTGTACCTTTCTGATCCAATATCTAAGGGAAAACCAAGGCTTTTATTTTTCAGATGAAAAGTTTTAAGTTTAAACAAAGGTGATTATTATGATGCTAAAACACTCAAATACATGGTATAAAAAATTATTTCAGATATAAATTCTACAACAAGTTATGCTTTAAGAATTGCAAAGCTGCCAAGGTAGATAATTCACCTCACTGTGACCTCTTTGTTCCCTTTCCCTAGTTACCTCTATATTCAGAGGGAAACAATATATAGGTTTGAACCATCCTGATAATAGCTTATATTCTCCATTTCTCTCTTACTGTTGTTTTAACCTAAGTCATAATTCAGATCTAAATTATTTCAAAACAAATAAATGTGTGCTAGCTAAAAGATACCACTAGGGGTCAGCAAGCACTTTTTTCCAGAATAAATTCCAAAATAAATTTCTTTATTGTTTTTTGCTAATTAAAAAAGTAATACAATGAATGGATAAAGATGTGGTACATATACAATCAGTCTGATTTTGGTGTTGACCATCTGATGATGCCCATGTGTAGTGTGTTGAAAGTGCTAGTCGTTCAGNTTCTTTATTGTTTTTTGCTAATTAAAAAAGTAATACAATGAATGGATAAAGATGTGGTACATATACAATCAGTCTGATTTTGGTGTTGACCATCTGATGATGCCCATGTGTAGTGTGTTGAAAGTGCTAGTCGTTCAGTCGAGTCCGACTTTTGGGGACCCCATGGACTATGGCCTGCCAGGCTCCTCTGTCCATAGAATTCTCCAGGCAAAAATACTGGAGATACAAAATACAAAAATAATGGAGAAAGGTCGTCATTCCCTTCTCCAAGGGATCTTCCCAACCCTGGGGTTGAACCCAGGTCTCCCACATTGCAGGCAAATTCTTTACCTTTTGAGCCACCAAGGAACCCCGTCCATGTATAGAATCAGCCATAAAAATAATGAATTTTAGTCAGTTCTAGTGAAATGGGTGAACCTAGAGCCTATTAAACAGAGTGAAGTAAGTTTGAAAGAGAAAAACAAATATCGTATATTAACATATATGTATGGAATCTAGAAAAGTGGCATCGCTTATCCCATTTGCAGGGAAGACATAGATGTAGAGAACGAACGTGTGGACACAGTTGGGGAAGAAGAGTGTGGGACGAACGGAGAAAGTGGTGTTGACATACATACACTATCACGTGGAAAACAGGTAGCAGGTGAGAAGCTGCTATTTACAGAGAGACCAGCCTGGTGCTCTGTGATGACCTAGAGGGGTGAGATTGGGGGAGGGGAAGAAGCTCAAGATGGAGAGGATGTATGTATAACTATGGCTGATTCACATTGCTGTACGGCAAAAATCAATATAATATTGTGAAGCAATTTTCCTCCAATTAATAAATAAAAAATTATTTAAAAAGAAATACAAACAGCATGATACAGACACAGAAACAGACACACAGATCAGTGAAATAGGATAGAAAGCCTGGAAATAAACCCACACAATTACGGTCAATTAGTCTACAACAAAGGAGGCAAGAATATACTATGGCAAAAGTACAGTTTCTTCAATAAGTAGTGCTGGGAAAACTGAACAGTTACATGTAGAAGAGTGAAATTAGAACATTCTCTAATACCATATGCAAAAATAAACTCAAAATGGATTAAAGACCTAAATGTAAGACCAGATATCATGAAACTCCTAGAGAAAAACATACGCAGAACATACTTTGACATACATTATAGCATACTTTGTTGGATCCATTCCTAAAACAAAGGCAGTAAAAGCAAAAATAAACAACTGGAAAATAAACTTAAATGCTTTTACATAGCAAAGGAAAAGATAACCTACTGAATGGGAAAAATTATTTGCAAATGATATAACCAACAGGAATTAATATCCAACATAAATCTTCAGTTCATACAACTCAACATAAAAAAAAAAACCCTAACAACCCAATTTAAAAAATAGGAAGAACTGAATAGGCACTTTTTCCAAAGAGGAAATGCAGATGCCCAACAGGCACATGAAAAGATGCTCAACATCACTATTACCAGGAAAATATAAATTAAAACCACAATGAGCTATTCCCTCACACCTGTCAGAATGACTATCGTCATAAAGAATACAAATAGGGGCCTTCCTTGGTGGCTCAGTGGTAAACAATCCACCTGCCAATGCAGGGGACATGGGTTCGATCCCTGGTCCAAGAAGATCCCAGATGTTGCATGGCAACTAAGCCTGGAGCCACAACTACTGAGCCCACCTGCTGCAACCACTGAAGTCCCACACCCTAGAGCTTGTGCCCGGCAACAAGAGAAGACAGAGTGATGAGAAGCCTGAGAATGGCAACTAGAGAAAGCAAAGAGTAGCCCCTGCTCACCACAATTGGAGAAAGCCTGTGCACAGCAACAAAGACCCAGCACAGCCAAAAATAAAATAGATAAATATATTAAAATTTAAATCAAAAAAGAAATCTTCCTTTTAATATGGTGTAAATATGTGTAATGCTCACTCAGTCATGTCTGACTCTCTGCAACCCTATGGACTGTGACCTGCCAGGTTCCTCTGTCCCTGGAATTCTCCAGACAAGAATACTGGAGTGGGTAGCCATTCCCTTCTTCAGGGGATCTTTCTGACCCAGGGATTGAACCCAGGTCTACTGCATTGCAGATGGATTCTTTACCACTGAGCCACCAGGGAAGCCCACCTGTCACTAAGCTGCTGCTGCTGCTAAGTCGTTTCAGTTGTGTCCGACTCTGTGAGACCCCACAGACGGCAGCCCACAAGGCTCCCCCATCCCCGGGATTCTCTAGGCAAGAACACTGGAGTGGGTTGCCATTTCCTTCTCCAATCCATGAAAGCAAAAAGTGAAAGTGAATTCGTTCAGTCTTGTCCAACTCTTAGCAACCCCATGGATTACAGCCTACCAGGCTCCTCCGTCAATGGGATTTTCCAGGCAAGAGTACTGGAATGGGGTGTCATTGCCTTCTCTGATCTGTCACTATACCACAAGTCAATTAACACAGCCACAATTACTCAGGTGATTCAAACAAAATTGTCTTCTGTCAAAACTACTGGCTGGCTGACTAGAGCTCTGATTCCCTCAAGCTATATCAAAGGATTTATACCATACCCTTTAATAAAAAGCACTAACACTTTAGAAGCTAGTAATAGTGTATTGCTACTTTTGGCATTCTATATTGTATCTCTGCATATAAACTATAAAAGTTTAAAGATCGGTTGATTTTACTTGTTTTGGTCTCTGTTGCGGCACGCGGGACCTTCAGTCTTCCTCACAGCATGTGGGACCTAGGTCCTTGACTAGAGATCAAACATGGGCCCTCTGCATTGGGAGCTTGAAGTCTTAGCCATTGGACAGCTGGGAACAGCTGGAGAAGTCCCTGAAGGTCAGTTGATTTTAAAAATCTGATTTTAATCTTGGATTATGTTTCCATAGTCCTAAAACTGTTGCACAGACAACTAAATAAGGACCACTAAAGCCAGGTCTACTGCATTGCAGACAGATTCTCACATATGAAAGATGATTTTTTTTTCCCCTGAATCATTTAGTTCTTTGAATAAATACACAGACACTGCTGCATACTTCCCTCCCTCAACACTGTCTCAATATCCATGCTGGAAAACCTTCCTCCTACCACTTTCTGGTTTCTATGAGATTTACCTGTGTGCTTCTATCTGATAANTTTTTTTTCCCCTGAATCATTTAGTTCTTTGAATAAATACACAGACACTGCTGCATACTTCCCTCCCTCAACACTGTCTCAATATCCATGCTGGAAAACCTTCCTCCTACCACTTTCTGGTTTCTATGAGATTTACCTGTGTGCTTGTATCTGATAATGACAGTTTACATGGAGTTCCTACTCTATGTTACATATACAAGCTCATGTAAGTCCCATCCCAGCTTTGTTTACCCTGATTCTGCGGCTCTACATAGGACAGACTCGGGGGTGAGCCCTGTCAATCAGGTTCCACGTCCACCCTCTCAGATGCTCTGATATCTGAGGATGATGAGAGAGACTACAACTTCCTTCTCCAGTCTTTACACTGGGTTTTGCACAATGGAGGAGCTGAGAAAATACACATTGATACACATTAATGAGCTAACCAATTTAACTAGCTATTTTAATACTGTATATACAGCTTTTAAAGTTATGTTTTAGAAATATCAAATAAAACCATTAAAATGATTTTAATGCCCTCACACATGTGGCCTTAAATCAAGTACTTTACCATGCAATAGAGAACATGGTCATTGCTCTTAGGAAGTTAAACAGGCATGAGAAATTTAATCACTTAAATATACTTTGTTGTAGTCATAAGCCACAGTTGATGAAAAGTGAAGCAAAGAGTTAAATAGAACTCAGCTTTTTCTGTCTGGAAAGCCTTTGACATCTGTTTTTCCAATAACTATGCCGATTATTTTCTGAAAAACAAAAGGGTTATAGAAGACGAATATTAAACACAGATGGAGATGGTAAATTTAATTTCATGGACTTGTTATATTTTACTGGCTCTAACAAACATTTTTGACTAGGAACCATTTAAATGTATTTATTCCAGACAAACATCTAAAAGAACTTCATAAATGTTCATTCTACAAGGAATAGTACAATAATAAGACAGTTAACTGCTATTACAAATATAATCATTTAATAACTTAGTATGTTTCTACTTTATTTTCAATCACTAGGTGGAGCACCGTAACTCCCCTATGCTATCAATTCTTACTGAATTCATTCAAAGCACATGTATAATGCAATTTAATTTGCCATGGTCTTCAAAGCTTTCTTTTATATACGGTTTTCTAACAATCCACATAGAATTGCTTAGCTTCTTAATGCAAACATGCTGGAGAGTAACATATATTAGATTGTAACAAAACTTGCATATCACTGCTAATAAATCTAAGCTCTAAAGTCCTAGATCTTAAACCTTAAAAGTATTTAACATGTCTTTAATATTTTTAATGTTCTCTTTAGTGACTAATAAAGAAAAATTAAATATTTTAAATACTTTAAAAAATAAAAATAACTACCTTTTTCTGAAAGGATGAACTTATATAGCATAATTCTAGCAACTGACTTTAACCTTGCAATAATCTGTTCAATTTCAAATACATGCAATCTTTTAAGACTACCACATCCTAGCTGAGCTATTAGCTAGTCTTATTACATTTAGACACACT
>SJYV01019149.1:0-28261 GCA_006410875.1 Neotragus pygmaeus
TGTTTCGAATACATTGGTAAATTTTACTTCTCACTTACAGCTCGGCTTCTGTTTTAAACTGTGAGTGGTTCCATGGCCGCCAGGGACCACATTTTCATCATTTCCTACTCCTGCATTTTCTCTTGTACCAGACAATGGTTTTGCAATATTTGAGTGAGTCCACATTGTTCTAGCAAATCCTGTTGCTGCCACCCCTGTGTCAGGGTTCCCAAGACTACCTCCAGTTTTAATAATTTGCTCGCAGGCCTCACAAGACTCCAGATGTAGTCATACTTAGGGCTAAAGTTTGTTACAGTGAAAGAGTAGGAAGCAGAATCAACCATGGCACATAGGTAAAGTGTGAGAGAGACTGGACACAAATCCTCTCCTAGTGGAGACACCCAGAGTGCACTTAGTTCCCCTAGCAAAGTGTTGTGACCACACATGTGAAGTGTTGTTTTTACGCGCAAAGTATGGAGACTTGATGCCCTGGGCTTTCACTGGTTAGGTCATGTAGGCATCTCTGCCTGGCACTTGAGTAAGCTTCAGACCCCCCAGAAAGAAGCAGGTTTTGGCAGAGACCATGTTGTTTGTGCAGCGTAGGCACAGGAATGGCTTCTTGGCAGTTAAGGCCTGGTGGGAGCCTTCACGAAATCCAGGTTCCCAAAGGCCAGCTGAGGGCCAACCCTGTAAACAGGCTTTTCTAGGGACAGCAGTATCAGGCCTTCTTTATCAGCTCTTTTCTTCATATTACCATAATTAAAGGTTGTTGATTTCTCACAGTGTTAAACATTTAGATGGTTATCATTTGTTTTCCTGTTCTAATAAAAATATGAGTAATGAGTGTCTCTCTAATCATTTTTGCTTTTTGGAGTAGATCATAATTCCTGGAAATAGAGTAAATATCTTTTCTGAGAGTTTCTAAAATCTTCTACATATTTCTAATACATATTTATATATTTTATCCTCTCCTTACCTTTTAAAAATCTTAGTTCTCATCATTAAGTTTTTGATGGTATTTGTTGTATTGGTAAAAACTACACTATAGATTATTTAAAATTATCATCTTCATTAATACTTAACTGCTTATTGGTTCATCTGCTTTTTCTGATGCTCTGATAGGCCCTAGTTGTGATAATGTTGAAGAAGACATGAATGCTTCTGCCCGAGGAGCTTCTGCTACAGTTTTGGAAGAGACACGGAAGGAAACAGCCCCGGTACAGCTGCCAGTTTCAGGGCCAGAGTTGGCCGCCATGATGAAGATTGGAACCAGGGTCATGAGAGGCGTGGACTGGAAATGGGGTGATCAGGTCCTTAGAGATTTGAGTTAAATGCTTTAGCCACACATTAGTCACGCTCTGTGCATCCTGACCTGCATGCGATGAGTGGGTGGAGACTGGAATAAATACCGACACTCTAAAGACAGGTGTGGTTGACAGGCGATGTAGTTACCGATTCCTGGGTGGGCAAATAGAATCTCAGCACCAGTAGAGAAGGGTAGCAGCCTGCTCCAGGGCCCTTGAACAGGACCATATCTTGGAGGAGAAGCTGCTTGTTTTGGGACATTCCTGGCCTAGGCTTGACTTGAAGCTCAGCCTGGAGCAAGAATGAGGGTGAGCAGGAGAGAGTAAACCGCATCTGAATAGTTATGTCGTGAAAGCTCTGACCCTGCCTCTGTGAGCTGATGGCCAGGTGCCAGTTAGGCACCCTGACCCAGCAACTACAGGCACCTGCTTGGGCAGTGTCCATCTTTGCCCTTCTCCCCCCAGCACCTTGCTCCCGTGTGTCTGTCGGGTCTCCCTGAGTAGAGCTCCCGTGTGTCTGTCGGGTCTCCCTGAGTAGAGGTTGGGACAGCTCTATACATTACTGGAGTGACTAACTAGGCCAGAGCGCACCCTCCTGTGATGTGGAACGTTCTTGTCATGTCCAGGTTTTCTCAACTTCACTCTTAAGCTTGTACCTCCTGAGAATCATCTCAGAAATCAGTGTTTCCAGGACAAATAGCAGCAGCCTGAAAACATTCTACGCGTAGAAATTAGAAGTAGAGTTTCAGTCTTAAGATTTGAGGGAAAATTGAAGAGTGAAAGGGAGTGAGGAGATTCTGGTGCTTGTTTGAGATTCCCAACCTTGTGAAGCCCCATGAGGGAAGCGGGGGGGGCCAGTGAGCAGGTGGCAGAACCAGGCTGGAAAGTCTGGTGTCTGCATTGGCTTATAGAGGATACTAAGCGAGGTGGTTCTTCCCCCACTTACCTCTTTTTGTTAGGAGTGTGGGCAGGTTAGTCCTGGTGTTCACTACAGTGATGAAGTGAGCTCTGAGTATAGGTGGGTTGGAGCCCTCCACTGACTTGAAGTCTGTGCAGCCACCCTTATAGGCAGTGTTCCAGAGAGAGGCCTGCACCCTCTTAACCAGTCTTTGTTTTGGCTTCCTCAGGATGGACCTCCTCCTGGCCTTGGCCGTGTGATTGGTGAACTTGGAGAGGATGGGTGGATCAGGGTCCAGTGGGACACAGGCAGCACCAACTCTTACAGGATGGGGAAGGAGGGGAAGTATGACTTGAAGTTGGCGGAGCTCCCAGTCTCTACACAGCCTTCGGCAGAGGACTCAGACACGGAGGATGACTCTGGTGGGTGTTTGGGGGCCCTGGCAAGCTGTGTGCATGTGCTTTCTTTTGGGAGTGAGAGTGGCACTCCGTAGGTGAAGCTTTCCGTGAAGGTCTGGTTGAAACAGGCCCAGGGGCAAGATAGTTCCTGTCCCTCTTGGAGATAGTGTTGTGGGGGCAGGTGAAGTAGCATAGAGCCTGCTGTGTCCTCTTCTCCGGTGGATTTTCTGGGGATCCCTGAGCCAGTGCCTTATGTAGTGGACATTGCCTCACCATGCCCTGAAGCATATGTTTTTCCTTCTTTCACCTTCTCTCAGAATGTGTCACACAGTGTGGAGTTAGTCAGTACTTTACTACCTTCGGTAAAATGAAGATGATAATTTGGTGACCTCAGAAAGTTAAACCCTATGTATTAAGAAGCAGAATTGTAGGAGGAGGGCTTCGTGACATTTTTCAGAAATGTCTGAAAGACCTTGGGATACCAGTCTTGGTGAGACTGTCCAGGAGGTTGGCACTGATTTGGGGGCTTTGGTGTCTACTGTATGCATGGCATGACAGTCTCCCAAGATCACTTTCATGGTTAGGAGAGAAAACCCGAGAGACTCAGTTCACCAGAGAGAGGGTGGTGTGGAATGCGGGCTAGGCGTTCTGTGCCCATGGTGTGTGCAGGCCACTCCACGCATCTCAGATATAAACTGATGATGCCTGTCTGGGGCACATTAGGGGTAGCACACGGGAAAGCTGTGTGGCCCCACCTAGGAAGTCGATGCTGATTTGTTATCACTGCATCTGACGGTGTCCAGGCCAGTTGTCCCTACTCCTGCCTCTCTGCCAGGGGGTTTCACTTGTGAAGGTGGAGCCTGAGCAGGGCTGGCCAAGTGACAGAAAGATGGTCCGGTTCCACATGTATTCCTTATCAAAGATCCAGTGATCTGTACATGTGAGCTCTCTTCCGTGGAAGCACCCACCTAATACTTGTCCAGGGCACAGCCACCTTAGCAGCAGCCAGCTTCTGACATTGAAATGGTTTTTCTAAGGAATGAATCCTTGGAATTGTTCTAGTGTTTCTGAGCTGTAGGATGAGATTGCTTTAAAAAATTAAACTGTAATGGAAAAGTCTTATTCCCTTCAATTAGGGTAAGTGTTCAGTGTATCCTGAATTCCATCTTTAGTGTAAAGAACGGCTTCCCTTTCTACAGTTAGAGAAGAAATATGTGATATTAAATCCCTTAAGTTACATGTAGAGATATTTTCTAGTTTTTTTTTTTTGGAAGTGTAGTTCCTTATTTTGATTCTTTTTTTCAGAAGCTGAACAAACTGAAAGGAATATTCACCCCACTGCAATGATGCTTACCAGCACTGTTAATTTACTGCAAACTCTTTGTCTTTCTGCTGGAGTCCATGCTGAAGTTATGCAGAGTGAAGCCACAAAGACTCTCTGTGGGCTGCTGCGAATGTTGGTGGAGAGTGGAACAACAGACAAGACATGTATGCAGTGGGGAGTTGTGGGTCAAAGAGTCAGAACTGGGCTGTCAGTTTGGGTGTGTGTGTATGTGGGTGATGGTAGGTGTGTGTGTGTCAGTGTGGTAAGGCTGCTGTGATGAATTACCACAGACATGGCAGTTCCGTGGAATTACCACGGAGCTGCATTCTCCATTATCAGCACCACCCTTCATAGTGGCACGTTTGTCACAGTTGATGAGCCTGCACTGATTTATCATTCGCGTCCACAGCTGGTATTTCACAGTAGAGCTCACTCTGGGTGTTGCACACTCTGCGGGTGTACATGGTGCCACAGACACAACCTGCCACATGAAAGTACCACAGCCTGGACTGTCTCAATTTCAGAAATTTGCTTCTTCACAGTTCTGAAGGCTAGAAGTTCAAGATCAAAGAATGAGCCGATCTAGTTCTTTTTTATGAGTGTGAGGGCAGAGTCTGTTCCAGGGCCCTCCGTAACATCTGATGGTTTGCTGGCAATCTTTTGACATTCCTTGGCTTCCCTCATCTTCCCTTTGGCATCCGTCATCTTCACATGGCATTCTCCCTGTGTCTGTCTCCAGATTTCTCCTTTTTATAAGGATGTCAGTTACACTGGATTAAGGACGCACCCTAATCTAGTTTAGCTTCATCTAAACTTAGTGCATCTGTTTCCAAACAAGATTGCATTCTGAGGTACTAAGGATTAGGACTCCAACATGTGAATTGTGGCGGAACGTAATTCAACTCTGTAACAGAGGCTTAAAACAAGAACTTCACATTCTCAGAATTCTAGATAGCAGAAGTCCAAAATCAAGGCATGCTCTTTCTCACACTCTGGGGGAAGACCCTGAATTTTAGCTTTTGTACCTCCAGGCTTCAAAAGTGTGGTGTATGGTCATATTGTTCCAGTTTCTGCCTCATCTTTAGTTGAATGCCTCCCCTCTTCTTTTCTCCCTCTTATTATAAGTACCTTCGTTCGATTTTGGGTTCACCCTAATCCAGTATAATGTCATCTCAATCTTTATCTTAATTATATCTGTGAAGAATTTATTTCCACATTTGACTCTGGGTGAACATGAATTTTGAGGGTACAATTTAGTCTACCAAAGTATTTGAGTATGTGAATATGAGTATGTGTAAGTGTGGGAGAAGTTGAGGAAGTGATTGGAGCAAGTGTGTGTGTGTGTGTGTGTGCACGCGCGTGCACATACGCACGCGTGCGCAGGTGTGAGTGTATGCATGTGTGAGTTTGAATGAGATTAAGTGTGCGTGTGTGTAGTTGGGTATGTGGAGAGTTTGACTGTGTGAGTGACTGTGAGAGTGGCGTCTGATGTGGGGTGCCAGGGCCTGTGCACATGTGTAGTTAAGTGTGACTTAGTGAGTGGTGTGAGTGTGTGTCTGGAGAGTGGTGTCCCTAGTGAGCTGGGAGTTGGACTATGGAAACTGGGGAAGGGGAGCTAGTCTGGCATCTGAGCAGGTCATGTGGCGTACCCCCACCTCAGAGTCTCTGCCAGCCAGGAGGGTGTGGAAGCCCCAGGTGTCCATGAGTGCCTTCTTAAAACTTGGGCTGGGAATTTATGATGCAGATTAAATATAAACAAGCTCATGGGAGATACTTAAAACATGTGAAATTTACAAACTATGGTATTTGCCCTCCCACTGATAACTGCTATTTGAATTATAGATTGTTTTCCTACTGCTTAGAGACAGTACGTAGATGAAATTCCTTAACGAGTTTGAATTACTCCACGTACCTTAGAGATTTTAAAATGTAAAGTGTTCCTTGAGCTAACTTGCAAGTATTCTCCTGTTCTTCTCACTTAGAATCAGTGACATTGTAGTATATTTGTAAAGGAGCTGGTTATTGAAAATGTGTGACTTAGGTAAGTTGAAAGTAAAGGTGGTTCTGAGTGCTTGTTTTTAGAGCGTGGGTGCCAAGCTGGTCTGTCTTGCTCTGCCAGCCTCCCCCAGCAGGCTGGTGTGCCGGGAGCAGCACCGGAGCTGGTGCACCCTGGGCTTTGTGCGCAGCATCGCCCTCACGCCGCACATGTGCGCGGCCCTCAGCTCCCCACCCTGGATCTCGCTGCTCATGAAGGTCGTGGAGGGACACTCGCCTTTCACCGCTGCCTCCCTACAGCGGCAGGTAACTAACTGTGCTGCCACCCTGATCCACGCTTACTGTGATTTTTGGGATTGGGAGCCCCGTCAGCGTTGGCATCAGGCTGGCCATCATAATTAGGTTCCTGAGGTCATAAAAGAACTAACACAAGGTGGATTTTCTAGATACCCATGCATACTAAGTCTCTTCAGTTGTTTCAACACTTTTTGACCCTTGGAACTGTAGCCTACCAGGCTCCTCTGTCCATAGAGATTCTCCAGGCAAGATTACTGGACTGGTTACCACTTCCTCCTCTGGGGGATCTTCCCGACCCAAAGATTGAACCTGCGTCTCTTACGTCTCCTGCATTAGCAGGCAGGTTCTTTACCACTAGGGCCACCTCAGAAGCCCTGAGACAAGAGGCTAAAAATAATGATTATTTTAAATTGATGAAGTTGTTAAGCCTTAGATGACTTGCTTTTTTCTATGACCAGCTGCTCTCATCTTCACCATAGTTGTATACTTGTCTTGAGAAAAATTAAACTAAAGAAATTATTTTTTAACTAAAGAATAATTAAATGAGTATCTGCATGCATAATGTAGCTTATTTTTTAACCTGATAATTCATGTTATTAATCAACTTTGAGATAATTATGTGGCTGTAAAATAATAATAGAATTTTCACACAATTAATTGCATTACAGGAAGAAAAATTAAAATCTTTTATCTCATATTTTTTCAGATAATGACTTTCTTTAATACTTGGTGTTTTAAATCACCTTTATCAGATCTTAGCTGTACATTTGCTGCAAGCAGTACTGCCATCATGGGACAAGACAGAGCGGGCCAGGGACATGGAGTGCCTTGTGGAAAAGCTCTTTGGTTTCCTGGGTAGCTTGCTCACCACCTGCTCTTCAGACGTCCCATTCCTCAGAGGTGGGCAGCTCTCCTCCTCCCTGGTGTCCTGGGTGAGCAAGCAGGGCATCGTGTAGCCCTTCCTTTGTGTGTGTTCTACAGAATCCACCCTGAGGAGGCGGAGGGCCCGCCCACAGGCCTCCCTGACTGCTACACACAGCAGCACACTGGCGGAGGAGGTGGTGGCGCTGCTCCGCACCCTGCACTCCCTGGGCCAGTGGAACGGGCTCATCAACAAGTACATCAACTCACAGCTCCACTCGGTTACTCGCAGCTGTGCAGGAAAGCTGGCTGAAGGGGTGGGTGCTACACGTTCTTTGCACATCTGGTAGTGTTTCTCTGTAGAATGTTGATTTAACTTTCAGATTGTCTTTTTAAATGCCATGTAGTTTGTTCATGGATATATTTAAAAATATTTTTTAGTGGAAAAATTATTGAGGAAACCAATTATTGAGGTAAATTCGGCTTAATTTTAAATGTGTAAGAAAGAGGTAGCCCTCTGGGCTCTCCTCAAGTTTGCTGTCTGTCTGCACTAGGCTCTCTTAGAGGACTACTTTCCTGACTGTGAGAACCCTGAGGTGGGGAGCCTCATGGCAGTCCTGGCTGTCATTGGAGGCATTGATGGCCGGTTGCGACTAGGGGGACAAGTCATGCATGATGACTTTGGAGAAGGCACTGTGACTCGCATCACTCCGAAGGGCAAAATCACTGTGCAGTTCTGTGACTTGCGAACCTGTCGTGTTTGCCCACTGAATCAGCTGAAGCCAGTAAGTGAACTTGTGTTCGGGTTGCTAGGTGGTAAGGTGAAGGGCTTTTATATTAGAACCGGAAGGAGCTTGATTGTTATGGTTGGGTCTGCCCTCTAGGTAGCTATCCAACTTGAGGAAAATGGCCTTTCTTTCTCTGTTTGCATTCCCTTCCTGTGGTTAATCAGGTCTCACAGGGTTGTATAGATTAGCAGTTCATGTGTGTTGTTTTAGCCTTTAAAGACATGAAAGGGCATTAGTTATTTAGAAGGTCTTGTGTAAGAATATCAGTTATATTTATTTTAGAATGGAATTTATGAAATTTATTTTTTATCAAACAACTTTCAAAAAACTTAAAAATGATTCATTTAAAATGATCTTTTTTCATGTAGAAAATGCTTAATTACTGTGTTGAGTGACATGACTATATTTAGCACTGTCATCTTAAATCTGTGAACTGGGGGTCCGTTGGGAAAGTGAGTGAATTATGTTACTTTGTGTAACCTAAGTTCAAGTGAAAGTGAAAAAGTGCACTTTTATTGTATGTTTCAATAAAATACTGTTTTTGATGATTATAGGAATATATGCATGTCATAGAAAATTTGAAATGTATAGAAAATACTTGAGGCTAACTACCACCATCATGTAATTATTGTTAAAAAGTTGACAAGAAAAAATTAATTTAGGTTATATTTACTGTACATGTAAGTCTTTATCTTACCTTCAGGGTCATCTTTCAAAATTATTTTCAGATGTAAAAACAGTTTTGAATAATACATGTGTTATTTTAGAGTTAAGATTCCTGATTATGCTAACTTTTCAGAACATTTGTTTGTTCTTCTCACTGGACACACTTTGAAGGTTTCTATGCTCTTCTTTAGCTCCCCGCCGTGGCGTTCAGTGTCACTAACTTGCCCTTCACAGAGCCCATGCTCTCGGTGTGGGCTCAGTTGGTGAACCTCGCTGGAAGCAAATTGGAAAAGCACAAAATAAAGAAATCACCTAAACAGGGTTTTGCAGGTCAGTACATGTGCTTCATGAGGAAACAGCTATAGTCTTAACTAGTGTTTGAACAATATTTGTTCTTTTGTCAGAGTAAATTCTTTCATTACTGAAGCCTTTGTGTTCAGATGGATCAGCCATTGGTTGAGCGATGATGGGAGTGGTGATGAGAGTGTGCACTACAAAGAATGATGCAGGGTTGGGGGTGGCACCTGAAGAACACCGGCCAATGTATATTCTGCACACACCTTTTGAAGAGGAGTCTGTTTTCTCTCTCACTGCCCATTAACCCCTTGTCTTAATCACACTTTGGGACCTCTGCTCCTGGCCTCGTGACAGCCATACCCAGCAGGGCCTGTGTGCTTTGTCTTGCCTCACATGGTATCTGGATGCTGGCCGCCCCTGCAAGACCAAGGCCACTCATGCTTAAAATATCCCTCTTCCACTGCTGTCTTGATTTTCTTTACATTGCTGCTTATATGTTCTTTGAGAGTTCTCCCTGACTATTCTTTGCACATTGGAAATCCTGGAGGTTTCATCCATAATTTCTAGCTCTGTAGGGCCACTTTTCTTGAGTTTTCTCACCCATTTCTCCCATCCCTATAACTGCTGCTGTAGGATTAATGATGGTGAACACTTTTAACTCTGGATCTCCAGTTCACATATCTGGCTAGAGGGTCAGGTGCAAGTAAACCGAGGCACGTCCACAGTTCAACTAGCTATGTCCCTTAGCCAGTGTTTCCTGCCTGCCGGGCACTGGCGCTTGCTGCCCCAGTGGCAACCCTCACTCTCCCTGTGCCCTCCCACCCACATTCCCACAGCTCCAAGCTGCCGTCCATGACCTCCAGCATGTCTTGCTTTGAAATGCTGCAGCTATGACTGTAGTCTCACTCTTCTTGTGGGCTGCCCATATCTTTGTAGTTTCTTCCCTAGGCTGTTCCTTAGTCAACTCAGGGACATTACTGCAGTTGTTGGATTAGATAAAATTCTAGAGCTGTCAGGGAAGCCCCAAGATTCTAGAGAGTGCCATGATTTTCATGAGTTATAGAACTGTATGTTGTAAGTCTCTGACAAAATTGTCTCATAGATGTCTTGGCAAGACAAGAAAGTATTTTATTTGTGATGTAGGTATCGGTTTGAAATTTTAGCAGTTTAGTAAATATTTGATGATACTAGCGATAGTTATGGAAAAGGAAATGGCAGCTATTCCAATGTTCTTGCTTGAATAATCCCACGGCAAAAGGAACCTGGTGGACTACAGTCCGGGGTTGCCAAGAGTTGGACACAACAGAGTGGCTAAGCATGCATGCAGTAGTAGCTAACTTGATTCTAAGTATGTTAAGCCATCTAATCGTCACCCCTACCCAAGGTAATGCATGGGGAGCAAGAAAGGGAGAAGACCTGGAGGAGGAAGAGCGTCCTTCCCCACAACACTGGGAAAGGCAAGTCTTTGGTTACAGACAGAGTTTGGCATGATCCGCTGAGTCCCTCAGGGCAGGGCCTCCTCAGGGCTGAGCAGCAGCTGAGGTGGTGTGCCCAAGCGGCATGTGCCTTCCTGCTCAGTCCTTTGTTCCCCACAGGACAAGTGGACTTGGACCTGCTGAGGCGCCAGCAGTTGAAACTGTATGTTCTGAAGGCGGGCCGCGCTCTGCTTTCCCACCAGGACCAGCTCAGGCAGATCTTGTCTCAGCCAGCTGTTCAGGAGGCTGCAGCTGCTCATACAGGTATCTTCTTAAGGAGTTCTTTTGGATCTGTAAGAAAGGCAGATACTCCAATAGAAAACAGGCAAGGACATGAAAGGGAAGATACAGATAGCTTCTACAGGTAGGAAGATGCGCAGTCGGGCCAGTATCTGATGAAAAGTGATAGGCAAGCCTGAAGGGATGTGGTCGGGGGGGAGGGAAACAGTGTTTTCTTGCCCCGGTATATAAGGTGTGGGCTGAGGACCAGTAGCACTGATGACACATACGAGGAACATGTAGAAATGTGGACTCTCAGGCTGCACCGCAGAGCTAAAAAAAGCAGGATCTGCATCTTTTAATAAGGCGGTAAAGTGGATCATATGTGCATAGAGTGGCACCACCCTAACACTTTGCTATGCTAGTGGGAATTTAAGTTGGTACAACCATCTAACAGGTATTTGAGTAAATGTTAGACTATAAAATACATACATTTGTATATTCACTGATTAATAAGTTGTCTTGTGGGAATTTATCATATGAAAAGGTGTCGTGGTGCTGACATCTTTTCGCATCTCAACTGTAAACACAGGACACGTGTTTCCAGATGCTCATTATAGCTTTTTTTGTTGATATTATTTTTGTGCTGACACCTGATTGCCCATTATTAGGTGATGTACCCATATGGTGAAATACCATGCACCATTCACAAATGATGATACATATATAGGTTTAATACCATGGAAATAGCAAAATGATAAAAAGATATTGCTGTATACATCTGTTTGTAGATTAGCATTCATCTGCTTACCAGAATAGTGATAGTAGAATTTCATCTGACTTTATTTTCTTTGTACTTTTCTGTATTACCTCAGTTTTCTGGAGTGAGCTTGTTTCATTTTGAATAGGAAAAAAAAAGCTATGAAGTATGTTTTTATTATCTCCTATTGAAAGACATTGTGGTAAATATTATGGAAAACAAGATTGTCTTTGTTTATGATTTACTGTCTGGACTCAGGGTGGGGAGAGAATGAGAGTAGATGGCACTGTCCAAGGTATTGGCCTATGCACTATAAGACGTGTAAGCACAGTTTCACAGGCACCCTGGGGGTTCTGGAGTTGAGGGCTGGGGAGAGCAAGCAGCCTTTGAGGTGTGTGGCAGCCCTGGCTGCAGAGGTAAGGACTTTCCATCCTGGTGGGGAGACAGTAGGAGCAGAGGCATAAGCAGTGAATATTTGGGTACTGACCTTTGCAAGGAGCTCAGGATTTATTGATGAATATGAGGCTAAAGCTGGGGAGATGTCAGCTGAATCATGTGATAGAATGCAATGGCTACCAGGGTGAAATGTAAGGCTGACTGGGAATATGTGGCAGGCCCTCACATGATAAGGAGGATATTCAGGATGACAAATACGCTAGTGAGTTATAGGAGCATTTGAAACTGGGAGCTCATGGAGTTGGGGAAATCGTGTCAAGTGATAAAGTATCTTCCAAGGGAAGGCATGAAAAAATGGAAAGAAAGTACCAGTAGAGACTGTGATGCTATAGTCTTTTTGGATGATGACCTCTTGGAAAATCAGTGAAAAGTCAAAGGTGGCTAATGTTTCAAGCTCAAGTTATAGGGAAGACAGGGAGGAGTGCTGTTGTTAAAATTAGAAAGTCCAGTGGAGTATGTGGTGTTTTCCCTTGACTCAAGAGTTACGTTTCCTCGACTTAACGAATTTAATTACAGCATGCTGAGTATGAAGTAAATCTAATGAAAGTGCAGATTCATTCTGTATTAGACATTAGGGACCTTGAAGATAATCCACAGTTGTAGAGGATCAGGAAACCAGAGCCCAGGAAATTAGACTGACTGCTCTGTGGTTATCCCACTGAGGAACTATGGCAGTGCTGAAGGCCAGAAAGTAGGGAGTGAAAAAGCGTTGAAGATTTTGCTTGCCTAATGCTTGATTAGGTAGAAATCATATCTGGTTTAACATGATTAGTGCACTGTCTTTCATAGTAAAGAGGTGTATGTGGTTGAAAATACAGTGTCACCCATGTTTTGTTTTTGAATTCAGATGATGGAGCAGCTGTGTCCCCTGACCTTGTGGACATGTCTCCTGAAGGGCCGCAGCCCCCCATGATCCTCTTGCAGCAATTATTGGCCTCGGCCACCCAGCCATCTCCTGTGAAGGCCATATTTGACAAACAAGAGCTTGAGGTATAGTCAGTAGACCTGGTAGTTTTAATCTGCTGCATTAAACTATAAACAGCTTTATTTTGTGTGTGTGCGCCAGAAGTGTATTCTCTTAAGGATATGGTTTGAATTTTAAATGATATGCCAAAATAATTCTTAAGACTAGGTAGATTTTAACTGTGTCTGTCATAGAGCACTGCAATGCTAGTCAGAAAATGAATGAGTTAAAAGTTTAATCTTATTTTGAGTTTCTGTGAATTGTTTGTAAAAATTAACTAGATTCATCATGAGTTAATGCTCAAGTATTCATGGAGGGATCTTTTTCCAGGATTATTGAGAGAGCCCTGTTAGACCTAGGAGTACTGTATGGTGGTGCTTCTCATTTGTTGCACTCACTCCAAAGACTTTGTTGAACATGCCCAGTTTCTCAGCCAACACCCTGTTTTGGAGCATGTGCCCCGCACTGTGTGCATTGTGGGCTGCAGGGAGATGGCCTGTGGGCGTGTTCCCGTAGAAGAGACCTGATTAGAACTGAGTATGATGGAAACTCCACGGCCCACCACATGGAAGACTAGATATTTAAGAAATCTTTCTTGCTGTGTACTATATTAAACATTCTGGAAAAAAAAAAAAATCAAAGACAGGAGTAAAATCTTGAGCAGACAATTTGGCAGGTGGAAAATACCCTAGTAGAAATCCTCAGAGACTAAGACCCTGTGGGGAGCCAGGATCCAGAGTGAGTTGGGAAGCCAGTTGGGTGTAAAGGGATTCTTCAGGAAATACTGGGCATAGGGGGAGGAGGGTGCCAGGCGTTCTCAGACCAAGTCTGAATGCTAGCTACTCCTTAGGTCTGAAAACCTGAGATGGGAGATTGGGTTAAAGTTGCTGCAAGGCTATGTTGCCAGTCATTTGTCAGATAAAAACAATGTGGAGGAATGAGGAGCTAATCAATGAAAAGGGTGTTGAGCAGATGCACCCCAGAGCCATGCTGGGCGGTGCCCAGAGTTGAGGGAAAAATAAGACTTGGAGGAAACAAGTAGACCTAGAATTGTCCTTTATGAATCAGGAAGGGCTCTTGTACCAGACAGAGAGCTACGATTGTTTTGTCTCCCTTGATTCCTTTTTTTTTTTNGGACATGACTGAGTGACTGAACTGAACTGAAGACTTTTACCTGGAGTTTTAGTATCAAAATTTCAAAAATTAATATAATGAATAAACAGAGAGGTAGAAGAATATAGTAGACCTGAAAAGCACTGTGAACCAATTCAACATAATTAAGATGCAGGCAATATTCACACAACAGTAGTATACAAACTCTGTTCAAGTACCATAGATTGTAAACTAGTAGACACTGGAACATATCCAGGGACTTCATTTCAATTCAGTTCAGTGGCCCAATCATGTCCCACTCTTTGCAAACCCATGGACTGCAGCATGTCTGGCTTCCCTGCTCATCATCAACTCCCAGAATTTACTCAAACTCATGTCCATTGAGTCAGTGATGCCATCCAACCTTCTCATCTTCTGTTGCTCCCTTCTCTTCCTGCCTTCAATCTTTCCCAGCATCAGAGTCTTTTCCAANATGTCTGGCTTCCCTGCTCATCATCAACTCCCAGAATTTACTCAAACTCATGTCCATTGAGTCAGTGATGCCATCCAACCTTCTCATCTTCTGTTGCTCCCTTCTCTTCCTGCCTTCAATCTTTCCCAGCATCAGAGTCTTTTCCAAAGAGTCAACTCTTCACATGAGGTGGACAAAGCAATGCAGTTCCAGCTGCATCATCGGGTCTTCCAATGAACACTTGGGACTGATCTCTTTTAGGATGGACTGGTTGGATCCCCTTGCAGTCCAAGGGACTCTCAAGAGTCTTATCCAACACCATAGTTCAAAAGCATCAATTCTTTGGCACTCAGCTTTCTTTATAGTCCAACTCTCATGTCCACACATGACTACTGGAGAAACTATAGCTTTGACTAGTTGGACCTGTGTTAGCAAAGTAATGTCTTAGCTTTTCAATATGCTGTCTAGGTTGGTTGTAACTTTTATTCCAAGGAGCAAGCGTCTTTTAATTTCATGGCTGCAATCACCATCTGCAGTGATTTTGGAGCCTAAAAAGTAAAGTCTGACACTGTTTCCNTGATTAGGTAGAAATCATATCTGGTTTAACATGATTAGTGCACTGTCTTTCATAGTAAAGAGGTGTATGTGGTTGAAAATACAGTGTCACCCATGTTTTGTTTTTGAATTCAGATGATGGAGCAGCTGTGTCCCCTGACCTTGTGGACATGTCTCCTGAAGGGCCGCAGCCCCCCATGATCCTCTTGCAGCAATTATTGGCCTCGGCCACCCAGCCATCTCCTGTGAAGGCCATATTTGACAAACAAGAGCTTGAGGTATAGTCAGTAGACCTGGTAGTTTTAATCTGCTGCATTAAACTATAAACAGCTTTATTTTGTGTGTGTGCGCCAGAAGTGTATTCTCTTAAGGATATGGTTTGAATTTTAAATGATATGCCAAAATAATTCTTAAGACTAGGTAGATTTTAACTGTGTCTGTCATAGAGCACTGCAATGCTAGTCAGAAAATGAATGAGTTAAAAGTTTAATCTTATTTTGAGTTTCTGTGAATTGTTTGTAAAAATTAACTAGATTCATCATGAGTTAATGCTCAAGTATTCATGGAGGGATCTTTTTCCAGGATTATTGAGAGAGCCCTGTTAGACCTAGGAGTACTGTATGGTGGTGCTTCTCATTTGTTGCACTCACTCCAAAGACTTTGTTGAACATGCCCAGTTTCTCAGCCAACACCCTGTTTTGGAGCATGTGCCCCGCACTGTGTGCATTGTGGGCTGCAGGGAGATGGCCTGTGGGCGTGTTCCCGTAGAAGAGACCTGATTAGAACTGAGTATGATGGAAACTCCACGGCCCACCACATGGAAGACTAGATATTTAAGAAATCTTTCTTGCTGTGTACTATATTAAACATTCTGGAAAAAAAAAAAAATCAAAGACAGGAGTAAAATCTTGAGCAGACAATTTGGCAGGTGGAAAATACCCTAGTAGAAATCCTCAGAGACTAAGACCCTGTGGGGAGCCAGGATCCAGAGTGAGTTGGGAAGCCAGTTGGGTGTAAAGGGATTCTTCAGGAAATACTGGGCATAGGGGGAGGAGGGTGCCAGGCGTTCTCAGACCAAGTCTGAATGCTAGCTACTCCTTAGGTCTGAAAACCTGAGATGGGAGATTGGGTTAAAGTTGCTGCAAGGCTATGTTGCCAGTCATTTGTCAGATAAAAACAATGTGGAGGAATGAGGAGCTAATCAATGAAAAGGGTGTTGAGCAGATGCACCCCAGAGCCATGCTGGGCGGTGCCCAGAGTTGAGGGAAAAATAAGACTTGGAGGAAACAAGTAGACCTAGAATTGTCCTTTATGAATCAGGAAGGGCTCTTGTACCAGACAGAGAGCTACGATTGTTTTGTCTCCCTTGATTCCTTTTTTTTTTTAGAGATTTATTTATTTATTCATTATTTGGCTGTGGTGGGTCATTTCTACACCTGGGCTTTCTCTGCTTTTGGTTCGTGGGCTTCTCTTTGCAATGACTTCTTGTTGGGGAGCACAGGCTGTAGGTGCGAGGGGGCTTCCATAGTTGTGCCTTGCAGGCGCTCGTGCCCTGGCTCAACAGTTGTGGCCCATGGACTTAGTTGCCCCATGGCACGTGGGATCTTCCCGGACCAGGGATCCAGTTGGTGTCCCACATTGAAAGGTGGATTCTTAACCACTGCACCATCAGGGAAGCCCCTCTCCCTTGATCCTTATGGAAATTCAGGTGACATTTTATTGTTTTATATGAAATGTCTTTTATTTTCTTTTGTAGATGGTTTAGTACCTGGTCGTTTTCTTCAGTCTTAAGGAGGTTGGTTCTAGACTTTTTGGAGATGATTTATCGTTTTCCCCTTAGGGCTGGCTCCTCGTCTCTAATTCTGTGAGATTTAGAACCTCTTCCAGTGGAAACCTTTGTGTCTTGACCAAAATGCTGAAACTTTGTTGGACTGGGATGGCACACCATCTTCTTAGCACTGGGTCTTCAGCAGTTTCTTTTGGCTGGGCCCCTCAGTCTCACAGATGCTCAGTTTTGCAGTCAGCCCAGGATTTGAGGTTGCACATTTTGTGGTTCTCCCTCACCTGTCCTTGCTCTAGCAGGCTGCCATCCAGTGACACTGCCCTGTTAGTGGCTTGCCTGTGGGCTTCCCTTGTGCTCAAGGTTGCCCCTATTCCTGTTTTCTCCAGGGTCTTCAAACAGTTTTTAAGAGTATTTTGACCAAAATTCACAATTATTAGCAAATCCAGAAGACCCAGCAGTAGCCACAGGACTGGAAAAGGTCAGTCCTCATCCTGATTCTCAAGAAGGGTAGTATTAAAAAATGTTCTAACCATCGGAAAATTGCATTCATCTCCCAAGCTAGTAAGGTCATACTTAAACTCTTGCCTGCTAGGCTTTAGCATTATGCGAACCAAGAACTCCCACATATCCACGCTGGGTTTAGTAAAGGCAGAGGAATCAGAGAGCAAATTGCCAGAATTTGCTGGATCATAGAGAAAGCAAGGGAATTCCAGAAAAACAGACCCCTCTGTTTCATCAACTATGCTAAAACCTTTGACTGTGTGGATCATAACAAACTGTGGAAAGCTTTTAAGGAGATGGGAATACCAGACCATCTTGCTCGTCTCCTGAGAAACCTGTATGCGGGTCAAGAAGCAACAATTAGAACCCTGTATGGAACAACTGATTGATTTAGGATTGAGAAAGGAGTCCGACAGGGCTATCTCTTGTCACTGTTTATTTAACCATTATGCTGAGCACATCCCAAGAGAAATACCGGGCTGGATGAGTTACAAGCTGGAATCAAGATAGATGGGAGAAACGTCAGCAACCTCAGATAGTTTCCTCTAATGGTGGAAACTGAAGAGGAACTAAAGAACTAAGTATAAAGGAGGAGGAAAAACTTAAAACTCAATAATAAAAGAAACTAAGATCATGGCATCCAGCTCCATTACTTTATGGCAAATACTGACTTGTCTTTGGGAAAGACGAGAGTCTGTTTCTCCTACCCCATCAAACCTCTCACCTGTGTTCACCTCGGCTTGTTGCTCACTCATAGCTCAGTGCTTCTGTGAAGTTTCTTTAGTGGACATTGCTAATTTGCTGATTTATCAGGCAGACTGTGTGTACTGAAGCAGAAGTTACTGGGCTATTGAATCTTTCCTCTGCATTAAACTGTGAAAGTTGTCTTTTTTTAAACATGTTTTATCCATTCATTAAAAAATACACATGTAAGCCTAGGTTTCTATATTTCTGCACTGCAGTTTGTTGTTGTAGTCTGTACTTTCCATTTCTCTAGACTTCTTCGTCCCCTGATTTACAAACTCTGCTTTCATTTGCCCAGGCTGCTGCCTTGGCTGTGTGTCAGTGTCTGGCTGTGGAGTCTACCCACCCATTGAGCCCTGTGTTTGAAGACTGCAGCTCCAGTGAGGCCACGACCCCTGTCCCTGTGCAGCATATTCGCCCAGTCAGAGCAAAGAAGCACAAGCAGTCTCCTGGTCCTGTTCTGCCTGTTGTAGTTCAGCTCATGGAAATGGGATTTCCTAGAAGGAACATAGAGTTTGCACTCAAGTCACTCACTGGTGCCTCTGGGAATGCTGCTGGCTTGCCAGGTACTGTATTTTCCTTATGGTTGTTTGACTTACTGTGCCTACCCTCTGTTCGTAGGCTTCCCTTGAAATACTAATGTCAGAGGCCCCTCGGGCACGCAGCTGCTGTGGTCCTCATTGTGGTTGTGCTGTGTGTGCTTGCTCCTAGGCGTGGAAGCCTTGGTTGGGTGGCTGCTGGACCATGCTGATGTGCAGGTCACGGATCTCTCGGATGCAGACACAGGGTCTGACGAATGTTCAGATGAGGAGGTGGTGGAGGATGTGGATGACACAGCCTATGCTATGGTCAGTGCTTCCCTTGTGCCCATCTGTGCTGAGATCTGGATTCCTCTGCACTACTCCATAGGGCCTCTCTGTGGTTCTGCCCGGCATGTGGCAAAGCTACTAAGTGCTACCTGGGTTTTCTGTGCCGTAATTACTTTTAGCTTTAACATCTGTTGATGTTGGTTCGCCATTAGAGAAGATCTTAAAAAAATCATTATTTACATGACATACTTACTTCTGAATTGAGTAAGTTGTTTTATAGGATTGATTTGGAATTGCCTCAGAAATTTTCTGTACTTTGAGCTTTTGAGATTTATTCTGCTTACAGTGCTGTTGCTATGAGTCTTTTTTTTTAGTGAAGAATTTTATAGTGAAAACATAGAATATTATTACTTTTTAATATTATGGATTTCACTTACTACTTTCTTTTTAAGTAAGTTTATCTGGTTCACCATTAAAAAAAGGTCTTTATCTTTTGTAGTCCACTGGTGCTGTTGTAACAGAGAGCCAGACTTATAAAAAGCGAGCTGATTTCTTAAGTAATGATGATTATGCTGTGTATGTGAGAGAGAATATTCAGGTGAGTAATGGTATTGGGCTGGAACCTTGATTGGTTAGGTTTTCATTCAGCAAATGTTTGAGCATCTCAGAAAGTCAGAGAGGGAAGGCCCAGCACATACCAGGGGAGGAACTATGACTGCAGCAGAGGACAGAGGAGCAGATGTGCAGAAGGTGGTTTTTCCCCAGTGATGTGGCACACACACCTATGCTTCCTGATGTAACCCTACTCTGGACACTTTTATAATATATTTTTGCTATTTTTTTAAAACAGTTACTCTTCTTGCCATCTAATTGTAAATTTTAGCTGTGCTTTTTGTGTAGTCCTTTTCAACCTTAAATTCTTTCTTTTCCTGATTTAGTTCTTTTGTTACAGTTAGTATGTGTGTGTGTGCTAAGTGGCTTTAGTTGTGTCTGACTCTTTGCAGCCTCGTGGACTGTAGCCCACCAGGCTCCTCTGTCCATGGGATTTTCCAGGCAAGAATACTGGAGTGAATTGCCGTGCCCTCCTCTCTAGTTAGTGTGAAAGTGAAAGTTGCTCAGTTGCTCTGGTGATCCCATGGATTATATAGTTCTTGGAATTCTCCAGGCCAGAATATTGGAGTGGGTAGCCTTTCCCTTCTCCAGGGGATCTTCCCAACCCAGGGATCGAACCCAGGTCTCCTGCATTGCAGGTGGATGCTTTACCAGCTGAGCCACCAGGGAAGCCCAAGAATACTGAAATGGGTAGCCTATCCCTTCTCCAGCAGATCTTCCCGACCCATTAGTATACTTCAGCGAGAATCCTGGAAATGGTCTTATTTCTCCTCTAAATAAGTCAACAACATGTATCTCTAAATAAAGGATTTTATTTTTAACATACTGACAGTACTGTTACTTAACATTGCCTAACAAAGTAAACAGTAATTCCTTAGTATTATCTCATCTAATTCTGGCTCAGATTTTCCCAGTTTTCTCCAAAAATGGCTTATTATGGTAATTTTTTAAGATTTAGATACAAATAAGATCACACACACATTTGGGTGATGTGTATTTTTAACCTAGAACCATTATTCGCTCTTTGTTTTTTCTTTTCATGCCATTTATTTGTGACTAAAATTATGTTGCCCCACATCTTCCTCCCTGTCCTCTGCATCTCCTGTAAAGTCCGAGTGAGGGCTAGAGGTTGATTGGACTTTGGCTGCATCTTGGGAAAGACTGTATTGTATTATGGCCCAACATTACTTGTAATCTGTACCATCCAGTCTTTATTAATTGTCCATCTTGGAGCTTTAGTAGTGATTAATGTTATTATCTAGACCCATTAAGAAGGGTTGCATAATAGTGATTTTTAAAATTTTTCATTCCTTCCAAATTTATTATCTAGAGTTCTGTACATTAAAAAAAAACTTTCTTATAACTCTTGTCACTGTAAAATAGTTTGTATAGGAAAGGCAGAGTACATGGTTGCTTTTTGTTTGCTTGTATTATGAATTTTCAGTTGTGCATTGGTATCCTATACTATAAAAAGATGGCCAAGAAACCTTTATTTTGCTTATATGATGAGTTTATTGGCTGTTATGGATTTGATGTGTTTTAGTCATTTTTCCTCTTGGTCAGATTGTTCTTTTGTTGGAGCCCATTAATCTTTGATAGCTCCCTTGCTTTATGGCACAAATTGATCTAAATTCATCTTGTGTATTTCATGCCCCTAACATCAAGCCAGGCAGTTTTCTTAAGAGTTCTGGTGTCATTTTGTGTAAAATGATATTGAGAGCATGCTGGGTGCTAGAGGAAATTCTTTCTTAGGACTAGAGTAATGCTGCTTTACAATTGATTGTTTCACCTATATATTGGATTGTATTTTTAACTTAATTTTAGGTGGGAATGATGGTTAGATGCTGTCGAACATATGAAGAGGTGTGTGAAGGAGATGTGGGCAAAGTCATCAAACTGGATAGGGATGGATTACATGACCTCAATGTGCAGTGTGATTGGCAGCAGAAAGGAGGCACTTATTGGGTTAGGTATATTCATGTGGAACTTATAGGTGAGAACATTCTTTCTTAAGTTCTTTTGACTTTCTTAATTAGATTCAGAGTTCCCCAAAATGAATGCTAATTATATTTCTTTTTTATTGGAATCTCTAGGCTATCCTCCACCAAGTTCTCCTTCTCACATCAAAATTGGTGATAAAGTTCGTGTCAAAGCCTCAGTCACAACACCGAAGTACAAGTGGGGATCTGTGACTCATCAAAGTGTGGGGGTTGTGAAAGGTAGTATTACCTAGGCAAGAAAATGCCCAAGTGCTTAGCTTTTCATCAACTAATGTAAACTCTTTTTTTCATTCAAGGGCAGGAAAAACAAGCCTTATGATTTATCCATAGTATTCTTTTGCTTTTCAGTATTCTGTAGAGCTGCAGCACACCTGTTATTGGACAGAGTCCGATGTATTAACTCATTGCAGCATGGGAGAATACATACCCTGGAAATGGGATGTCTTCATAAGTGGTGTAACAAAGACTAATGGACTTTGCAGTTGGTATTTTGGGGAGGGCTTAGGAAATTGGGGCAATTCTAAGAATGGGTATCTTAATAAATGCTGTTTAGAAGGAAGAGATAATGTACTCATGATGAGGTTATGCTTGGCAAGGAAGCAGTTGTTTATACTAATCAGGATGGGTTTGTGGTTTGGATTAGATTGAATGTGAACAGATATGTTAAAAGAGTGGTTTTGTACCTCAGTCTGTTACAGTCTCAGGGTGGCCTTGTGTTGGGGTTCTTTGAAGTTCTGTCAATCCTGCCAAATGGCTAACTCCCTCAGTGTTTTTCTCTCTCTTTTTTAATAAATTTAAGAAACGGATTTGTGCAAATGATAGGAGTTAGCAACTGGAAACAAAATTTTCCTCACTTTATGTTTAATGTGATATTCTTGAGATTTCAAAGTAAACATGGCACACTTTAAATGGTATTCATATCCATTTTAACAGTTGCATGAGAAATGTTTAAGTATTTGTGTGGTTTTATTTTATCTTTAAATTTGCTTTCAGTGCCATTTTTCTTTGTTTTGTCTTCCTTCATCCTTGTAGGAAAAACTCTTACTGTATAGCTTAGATTAAAAATGGCCACAATGGTGTTAACTTTCCCAGTGGGCCGGTGGTATTAGTGTTTCTTAGATTACATAAGAACAAGTAGCTTATTTAATATTTTACTTTGACAGTTTTCAGTTTTGTTTAGCAGTTTTCTGAAGTGATTCTTCAAAGCTTTGCAAATCAAAGATAAATTTAAAGAATAACTTGATTTAGAAGTTAATATTTGGAATAGCTTTCACCAAAGGGCTGCTGCTGCTGCTGCTGAGTCGCTTCAGTCGTGTCCGACTCTGTGCGACCCCACAGACAGCAGCCCATTGGGCTCCGTCATCCCTGGGATTCTCCAGGCAAGAACACTGGAGTGGATTGCCATTTCCTTCTCCAATGCATGAAAGTGAAAAGTGAAAGTGAGGTCGCTCAGTCGTGTCTGACTCAGCGACCCCATGGACTGCAGCCTACCAGGCTCCTCCATCCATGGGAGTTTGCAGGCAAGAGTACTGGAGTGGGATGCCATTGCCTTCTCCGTCACCAAAGGGCAGTAGATATATTATTAATGTAATTTTTTAATCCCTAAGATATTGAATGGAGTTTTTGCTCGGTGTAATTAAATGAACCTTCTTATTGTAGAGAATTTCAAACATATACAAAAATTGAGACTATAATATAAAGAACTTCTGTGTCCTCATCACCTGGCATCAACAGTTGAAAACTACTGGCCAAAGTTGTTCACCCGTGATCCTCTCCCTCCGTTATTTTGAAGCTAATTCCCAATTGACATCATGTGTTAGTTTATCCAAAAGTGTCTTAGTATACCTCTCTAAAAGAGAAGTACCCTTTGTAAAACAAAAATAACTATAATACAGTATCACATAGCTAGGTATAGATTTAATTTTAGGATTTTGTTGGTGACAGAGATGTTTCAAACAATTTCTGTTCGTCCTAGCTTTCAGTGCCAATGGAAAAGATGTTATTGTCGACTTTCCTCAGCAGTCTCACTGGACTGGGCTGTTATCAGAAATGGAGTTGGTACCTAGTGTTCACCCTGGTGTTACGTGAGTTTTTATTTTTATATTGCTAGATTTGTTTGGGAGGAATGGTTTTCTTTGGAATTAAATTTGATAGACCTCATGTTTTTCTTATCAACTCAATGGCTATTTTAAAAATAGATGTGATGGCTGTCAGATGTTTCCCATCAATGGATCTAGATTCAAATGCAGAAACTGTGATGACTTTGATTTTTGTGAAGCTTGCTTCAAAACCAGAAAACACAACACCAGGCATACATTTGGCAGAATAAATGAACCAGGTATAGTAGATTGGTTATCTTCTCTTTCATCAGACTATGATTAATGAGATAGTTATTGTGGATACTTAATTTTTCTCTTTAAAGTTCATATTGGTGAGCACTATACTGTGTACACAGTGAAACAGAAAAGATGATCCTGCCCACTTGATGAATTGCTTTTTTTTTTTTCCAAGCAATGAGTGGTCCATGGAACTAGAATAACAGTGTTGTTTGCTTGTATTTTCATAAAGAAGAGTAAATGGATTCAAGAAACTAATAAATGTTTTGTTGGATGGGATGTAGAATTGGGTAGATTTATTTGTATGTCTTTTAGTGTATATATATATGCATATTTTATTATGGTAAAATATATGCAACATAAAATTTGCCATTTTAATCACTTTTAAGTGTATAATTAAGAGAATATTGCACACTGTCAACAGTCAGTATTTTTAAGACTTTGTCACCATTCCAATATAGGAGTGTACCAATTAAGCAATAATGCCCATTCTTCCCTTCCCCAACCCTTGGCGACCTCTTATCCACTTTCTGACTTTGAATTAGACAGAGACAGGTACCTCATTTATAAGTGTAACCACAAAACTTGTGTTTTTGTGTATCTGACTTATTTCACCTTAGATTATGTTTTCTTGGGTTCATCCATGTTACATAGCATGTATCAGAATTTAATTTCATCTTATGACTAATAGTCCATTGTATGTATATATCACATTTTGCTTATTCAGTCCTCTATTAATGGGTATTTGGGTTGTTTATACCTTTCAGCTATTGTTAATAATGTTGCTATGAACACTGATATACAAATGTGTCCCTGTTTCAAAGCTAGGAGTAGAATTGCAGGGCCATTCTGTAGTTCTTTAACTTTTTAAGGAACTACCAAAATGTTTTCCACAGTGTCTGCAGCATTTTACGTTCCTACCAGCAGTGGGCTTCCTTGGTGGCTCAGATAGTAAAGCGTCTGCCTGCAATGCGGGAGACCCGGGTTCGATCTCTGTGTTGGGAAGATACCCTGGAGAAGGAAATGGCAACCCACTCCAGTACTCTTGCCTGGAAAATTCCATGGACTGAGGAGCCTGGTAGGTTACAGTCCATGGGGTCGCAAAGAGCTGGACTTGACTGAGTGACTTCACTTGCACTTTCTTTCACCCGCAGTGTATGAGGATGCTGGTTTTTCCATATGCTCACCATTTTATTTTCTTTCTTCTTTTTTGAAGGCATGCTAATAGTGAGAAGTAGTTATGTCATTGTGATTTTGATTTTTTGAGTTTCCCTAGTGATAAATGGCACCCCACTCCAGTACTCTTGCCTGGAAAATCCCATGGACAGAGGAGCCTGATAGGTTGCAGTCCACGGGGTTGCTAAGAGTTGGACACGACTGAGCGACTTCACTTTCACTTTTCACTTTCATGCATTGGAGAAGGAAATGGCAACCCACTCCAGTGTTTTTGCCTGGAGAATCCCAGGGACGGGGGAGCCTGGTGGGCTGCCGTCTATGAGGTCGCACAGAGTCGGACACGACTCTAGCGACTTAGCAGCAGCAGCAGTGATAAATGGCATTGAGCCTCTTTTCATGTGCTTTTTGCTATCTTTGGCAAAGGGGTGTGTCAATTCAGTTTCAAAACTTTTGATGTTCGTTTGTAGGAATTCTTTATGTTTTGTGGGCATCAAATCAGATATGTGATTTGCAAATATTCTACCCTATTCTGTTGGTTTTCTTTTCTGCTAAATCCAAAGTTGTGAAAATCAGTCCTTATGTTTATAAGAGGTTTATAGTTTGAACCACTTTGAGTTAATTTCTATACATAGTATAATATGTAATTTCATCCTTTTAAGTATGTGTATCCAGTTTTCCCAAAACTATTTATTGAGAAGACTGTCCTTACACTATTGAATGGTCTTGGCACCCTTTCTGAAAATCAGTTGACCATAGAAGAGAGAGTTTTTTCCTGGGTTCTCTAGTCTACTCTGTTGGTCTTTTTGCCTGTCCTTACATCAGTACCACACCATGCCACTGTGATTATTATAGCTTTTGTAGTAAGTCTTGAAATTGGGAAATGTGAGTCTTTCAGCTTTCTTCTTTTTTCAAGAAGGGTTTTAACTATTTGGTGAGCCTTGGAAGTCATTATGAATTTGGGGATGGATTTTTCTACTTCTATGAAAAATAGTATTTTGATAGGAATTGCATGTACTCTGTATATCACTTTGGACAGAATTGTCAGTTGTCTTTGCTTAGATCTTTAGTTTCTTTCATCAGTGTATAAGTCTTGTGTGTTCTTGGTTAAATTTATTCTTAAGTGTTTATTTTTCATGCTATATTAAATTATTGTTTTAAAATTCCTTCTTGAAATATTTATTGCCAGTGCATAGAAATACACACTACACATGTTCAGTACATAGTTTCAACACACTTTGCATGTTGAATTTATATCTAACAACTTTGAAGAATTTATTTTCTCTAACAGAGTTTGTTTTGTTTTGGCTTTATTTTGTAGAGTCTTTACTAGTTCTATATGTAAGATATATGTATTGTCTGTGATCTGGGATAGTCTTACTTTTTCTTCCTTTCCAATTTGGATACCTTATATTTCTTTTTCCTGCCTTACTGCTTCAGCTAAATGTTTCAGCACAAGGTTGAATAGAAGTGGCAAAAATGGGCGTGCTTGTCTTGTTCTTTGACTTACCATAGGGGGAGCATTCAGTTTTTAAGCATTGTGTACGATGTTAGGTGAAGATTTTTCATAAATAGCCTTTATCATGTTGAGAATGTTCTTTTATAGTCCTAATTTATAATACCTTTTTATCTTTATGAAGGAGATCTGTATTATCTGCAGAGCTATCTCCTTTTCAAGGCTAACTTTTTTTTTTTTTTTTTTTTTCAGTTTNTAAATAGCCTTTATCATGTTGAGAATGTTCTTTTATAGTCCTAATTTATAATACCTTTTTATCTTTATGAAGGAGATCTGTATTATCTGCAGAGCTATCTCCTTTTCAAGGCTAACTTTTTTTTTTTTTTTTTTTTTGATCAGTGTGCCATGGGTTTATAAATTTTATTAGGCCTTTCAAAGAACCAACTTTTGACTTTGAATTCATGTCTGTCATATCTTTATCATTTCTTTTTCCTGTAGAATTTAGGTTTAGGTTGTTTCTCTCCTCACCTCTGAATGCTTAGTTCATTAATTTTTCACTTTTATGATATTGAACTTACAATTTTAAATATATGTTTAAGTATAAGCTGTATCTTACAAGACTGATAGGTAGTAATATTTCGTCATCATTTAAAAATATCCTTAAAACGCCATTGTAATTATTTTCTTGTATTCATTGATTATAAAAGTTTCGAAGATGTATCTTTTTACTAGTTTCTGCATTGCATTCAGATGTGTATCCTGATTAATCTTTGACATTTGGGGGGAAACTTTTGGGCTTCCCTGGTGTGGCTCAGAGGTTAAAGCATCTGCCTTCAATGCAGGAGACCTGGGTTTAATACCTGGGTCAGGAAGATCCCCTGGAGAAGGAAATGGTAACCCACTCCAGTATTCTTGCCTGGAGAATCCCANCTGCATTGCATTCAGATGTGTATCCTGATTAATCTTTGACATTTGGGGGGAAACTTTTGGGCTTCCCTGGTGTGGCTCAGAGGTTAAAGCATCTGCCTTCAATGCAGGAGACCTGGGTTTAATACCTGGGTCAGGAAGATCCCCTGGAGAAGGAAATGGTAACCCACTCCAGTATTCTTGCCTGGAGAATCCCATGGACAGAGAAGCCTGGTAGGCTACAGTCCACAGAGTCACAAAGAGTCAAACACGACTGAGCAATTTCACTTTCTTTCTTTCTTTCTTTCTTTGTTTGATCATAGGACTTCGCATATCATGAGATTTTACACATGTTTTATGCATGTCTGAAAAAATGTCTTCTGCAGGTCTGTGGTAAAGTTAGTGTATTGCTTAGTGTATCTTTTTGTGTCCTTTTGCCCTCAGTCTTTCTGTAATCTTGTATTTTACTTATATTGCTTGGAGCTTGCAATTAAAAAAAATTCCAATGTGATGGTCTTTGTCTCTTATTTTGATCATTTAGGTATTTATTTACATTTAAGGCAGTTATTGAAATATATATTTGTAAATTGATCAATTTTTCAGTGCTTTTTTGTTGTTGCTCTTCCATCTGTTTTCTGTTCCCTTTTTTTTCCCATTCCATCTTACTTTGGACTTCTAAGTTCTTTGTTATTTAGCCAACCACCCCACATCCCACCACTCTGTGCAACACATGCTCTCACTGGCCTAGAAGTTAAACATTTTTAGTGTATATTCATGTACTATAAGAGTACTGTATATTATATACATTTTTGGTATTAGTAGTTACTAAAGTTATTATGGGAAATAGATGGGGAAACAGTAGAAACAGTGTCAGACTTTATTTTTTTGGGCTCCAAAATCACTGCAGATGGTGATTTTAGCCATGAAATTATAAGAGGCTTACTCTTTGGAAGAAAAGCATATTGGAAAGCAGAGACATTACTTTGCTGACTAAGGTCCATCTAGTGAAGGCTATGGTTTTTCCAGTAATCATGTATGGATGTGAGAATTGGACTGTGAAGAAAGCAGAGGGCTGAAGAACTGATGCTTTTGAACTGTGATGTTGGAGAAGACTCTTGAGAGTCCCTTGGACTGTAAGGAG
>SJYV01019150.1:0-48708 GCA_006410875.1 Neotragus pygmaeus
TCAGAGTGAGTAGAGCCTGTGTGTTACCTGTAAGTCCAGCTTCTGTCGGTTTACTTGGTGAAAAGGTAGCATGTTCTCCTCTCTGTATTCTGTAGCTAGTAGACAAGGAAACCTCCTCTCCTGACTTTATCCATGCTTCTTCCCTTCCCTTAACTCAGACTCCTGAGTTCTATGATCAACACCATCCAAACAAATACCGTTCTTCCTTCTTTTCATTTCATTTAGAAAATGAATTTAGAGAGATTCTAGAATGTTGTTTCCCTCCATTCCTCTTTAGTGTTCATTTCATAGTGGTTATATTTAGACCTGTTTTCTGGAAATATACCGTGGGAAGTGGTAAACTCAAAAATCATGAGTTTTGAATCTTGTTAAGCAACTTGGATTTCAATGGATGCAAACCTCTCATCTTACAGATATAGTTATTCTAGCTCAACTAGAAAATGGTAGAGTTTGGTCTACCATTTACTGTTACTCCACGTAACAGTCAATTTTTGGTGTGTAACCAGCAACCACAAAACTAATGATGTATAACAGTAAGTATTTATTTCTTCCATAAGAGTTTGCTGGTTGGCTGAGCTAGCTGCTTCAGGCTGAAGATTGCCAAGTTGGCTGGGGTATTACTGCTTCACATATTTGATTCTGGGGCCCACGGGGTGGGACATTACTACCCAAAGTATGTTATTTTCACTGTGATGAAAGAGGACACACCCAAGACACAAGCCAGATATAGCCTCCGCTCACATCATATCCACTAACACCCTAGTGCCTACACCAAGTCATATTGCCAGGTTCAAAGTGGAGGAAAGAGTGAATATTTGCTGAACAGGAAACTAACTTCTTGTTTAATTTCACCAAAACTTTAAATAAAATGGCTAAGAATGTATATATGACCCATTGTAAAAAAAAAAAAAGTTAAAAAAGAAGGAATCTTGGTCTTTAAAATTATTAGGAGGAATAAACGATTAAAATGTCAAAGGGACCTGATTCAACTGACACAGAGAATGGTTGTCTACATTATTGAGGATGTTTAAGGGAAAATATAGAAAAATAAAAGGAACATCCAGGAAGTATTGGCAGTATGATGATTTTACTTCCCTGTGAGACACTTTGTTGTCTGAAACTTTGTTTCCAGAGATAGAAATAATCTTGGAGACAAGGAAATTTGTTCCAGAAATTTCAGAACTGTGTCTTCTCTTCCAGGAAAGTGAGGTAGAGAGAGAAGGAGAGGTAAGAGGTTACAAAAATGTTGAGAGTCTTTAGTAGTATCATCCATCATATTGATATTTAACTGCTAAGATCATTTATATAAAAGCTATTTAAAAATCATCATAATATTCTTATAATATTCCCAGTGAGATTTTTATAAGAGCATATTAAATGTGGAAGGTCAATGGGTGCAGATAGAGCTATAACTCTGGGGCGGAGGACAATAGAGGAGTTTAATGGGGATAAAACAGATGAAAGAAAGGCTGGCAGTATGAGTGAAGGTTGGTGAGAAGAGAAGGGAATGAGAGAAAAGATAATGTGGACTCAGGGACATAGAGAAGCAATCAAATTAGCAGTGAGGTTCAGTTGGGAGGCAAAGAATGGGCTGGAGACTAGGAGGTGTTATTGAGCGAGGTTAATAAATGGCACTTCTGATTGATCCCAGGGGCAGGAAACCGAGAATAAGAGCCTTCTGAGGAGGAAGTTGCTGTATTGTGGAAATGGGATGACCAAGCGCTTAGTCATAGAACTGGCCAGTTAGATGTGAATTTATTTGAGTCCCTTTGTACTATAATAGATCCTTGTGATTTAGGCTACTATTTATTTTTATTTGGATGGTTTTTCAGAATTATCCATGAATGGAGAGAAAGCAGAATTGTTTGTTTCTTTGAACTATTCTAGTGGTGAAATAGTTGGGAAGAATTTGACGATTTTAAGGCATTTTCTGAGTTGGGTTTGACTGTTTTGCGACCCACCGGCTCCTCTTGCAGGCAAGAATATTGGAGTAGGTTGTTAATTCTTTCTCTAGGGTATCTCCCCAACACAGGGATGGAACCCACATCTCCTGAATTGGCAAGCAGATTCTTTACCATTGAGCCACCTGGGAAGTCCATTTTAGTATATTTAGTTTTCAGCAAACAAGTTTGTTTCTTTTTGTGGTTTTTCCCATGAACACTGTGAAAACTGTGTTGTTGATATTTTTATCTGCTGGATTTGTAGTATTATCTAGAAATGAAAAATCTTTATCTGCCAGAAAACAGCTTCATACTGGCTTAACTATGCCCATCAGGCAAGAGGAATTTAGCAATAGACGAAAAGCTATCAATATTTGGTCCACCATCCAATCTAGCCAATCTAAATCCATTTCTCAATTGCTACACTCAGCCGATCCCTTTCCATTTGTTATTTTGCTCTAAAAGGCAAAAGATGGAATATCATAGTATTTCTGAAATATTAATGTAGGTAAAAATCTTCTAGAGATCGTAAAAAGCAAATACTGATTTAGTAGGTTTGGAAATGGAGCCTGAGAGTGTTCATTTCTAATAAGCTTCCAGGTGAAGCTGATGTTCAATTGTGCATCATATTTTGCATCACACTTTGTGTAATGAGTCTAATGAGAGAGACTAGACTTTGAATTCAGAAGCAACTGGGTTCTAAGGCCACCTCTGTCTGCTAGTTAGTACTTGCCTAAGTTTTGGTTAAGTCAAATTATCCATCGAAACCACTCTTTGATTATTTGTTAAATTAGAATAATAATATGTGCCTTGCCAACATCTGCTGGATCATGGAAAAAGCAAAAGAGTTCCAGAAAAACATCTATTTCTGCTTTATTGACTATGCCAAAGCCTTTGACTGTGTGGATCACAATCAACTGTGGAAAATTCTGAAAGAGATGGGAATACCAGACCACCTGACCTGCCTCTTGAGAAACCTGTATGCAGGTCAGGAAGCAACAGTTAGAACTGGGGAACAACAGACTGGTTCCAAATAGGAAAAGGAGTACGTCAAGGCTGTATATTGTCACCCAGCTTATTTAACTTCTGTGCAGAGTACATCATGAGAAATGCTGGACTGGAAGAAGCACAAGCTGGAATCAAGATTGGCGGGAGGAATTTGGAAATGGAGCCTGAGAGTGTTCATTTCTAATAAGCTTCCAGGTGAAGCTGATGTTCAATTGTGCATCATATTTTGCATCACACTTTGTGTAACGAGTCTAATGAGAGAGACTAGGCTTTGAATTCAGAAGCAACTGGGTTCTAAGGCCACCTTAGAAGTTAACAACCTCAGATATGCAAGTGACACCACCCTTATGGCAGAAAGTGAAGAGGAGCTAAAAAGCCTCTTGATGAAAGTGAAAAAGTTGACTTAAAGCTTAACATTCAGAAAACAAAGATCATGGCATCTGGTCCCATTACTTCATGGGAAATAGATGGGGAAACAGTGGAAACAGTGTCAGACATTATTTTGGGGGCTCCAAAATCACTGCAGATGGTGATTTCGGCCATGAAATTAAAAGATGCTTACTCCTTGGAAGAAAAGTTATGATCAACCTAGACAGCATATTCAAAAGCAGAGATATTACTTTGCTGACTAAGGTCCGTCTAGTCAAGGCTATGGCTTTTCCAGTAGTCATGTATGGATGTGAGAGTTGGACTGTGAAGAAAGCTGAGTGCTGGAGAATTGATGCTTTTGAACTGTGGTGCTGGAGAAGACTCTTGAGAGTCCCTTGGACTGCAAAGAGATCCAACCAGTCCATTCTGAAGGAGATCACCCCTAGGATTTCTTTGGAGGGAATGATGCTGAAGCTGAAACTCCAGTACTTTGGCCACCTCATGCAAAGAGTTGACTCATTGGAAAAGACTCTGATGCTGGGAGGGATTGGGGGCAGGAGGAGAAGGGGATGACAGAGGATGAGATGACTGGATGGCGTCACCGACTCGATGGACATGAGTGTGAGTGAACTCCGGGAGTTAGTTATGGACAGGGAGGCCTTGAGTGCTGCGATTCATGGGATCACAAAGAGTCGGACACGACTGAGCAACTGAACTGATATGCCTTTCAGAAGTTATTATTCTCCCTAGGATATAGAAGATGCTTAATAATTGTTCATTGTAAGACTGGGTGGAGGGGTCCCTTTGATAAAACAGAGCATGCCTTTGACTTAATCTGGAGCTCCTGAGACAAGAAATAGCTGGTTCAGTTGTAGGGCCAATAGCAGTTAGGTAGGTCCATGGCCTACCTCCATCTAGATCTTTGCTATTTGAGATAGACCCATTGACAAGCAGCATCATTATTGGCTGGAATCTTATGAGCACAGAATCTTAAGTTCCCACTGAAGACTTATTATATCTGTGTTTTCAAGAAGAACTCCAGTGATTGATATGCATATTAAAGTTTGAGAAGCTAGTCAGTATGGCAGAAACTTCCTTTTTTGATTTGGATCCAGCTGTCTTTGTTCTTTCCCCACACATTTTGGTCTGCACTTGGGGCAACTGCCTTTTTCACTTGTTCACCTTAAACATATGCATAGGAAATGGATCTATAGGAAAAAGAATCAGTTCAACGGATAGAGACATATTTAGGGGCCCAGCTTCTAGACCTGTTCTCTCCAAGACAGTAGCCTCGTGTGGTTATTTATATTTATTAACATAATATAAAATTTAAAATTAAGTTCTTCAGTCTTACTAGCCACATTTGAAATGCCCAGTAGCCAACATGGTGAGTACCATATTCAACAGTGTGGATATAGAAAATAGTCATCATTCCAGAAAGTTCTGTTGGACAGAGCTCTTCTAGATATTAAGAAATAAATAGAGAGGAAGAAACTAATATTTATTGAAGGGATACTTTATTCTAGGTGTTTTATATATATATATATACAATCTAATTAATGATATAATTACTCTCCCAACTTTTATGAGTTGGTTTCATATCCATCTTCTTAGACTTGAGTATTTTTAAATCATCTAAATAATCACCGCTCTCCTAGGAAATTGTGGGGTATGTTCCATGGAACACATGGTCCCTGTCCTCATGGCCCTTAAATGTTTGTAAATTTGCAGGTTTTTTTACATGACAACATGGAGGTAAATGCAAGCAATACGGAAAGTTTTCTTAAAAGTTCACTGATTCTCCTGTAATTTTCTTTCCATGAAATTGTAAAACTCCCATATAAACTGGAATAATTCCTTTTTTAAAAAATCAAGAAATAGATAGAAGACAGCTGATCTGCTGGTCTACTTATCCGTTCAGAAATCGACTTCAATCTTTTTTCCTTGTGGTTCCCTTATAGAGGGCACTTTGCTGGCCACTCTATTCAGAACTGTTCATCAACATACCCCTCACTCCCTGCACGTGGGCTTGTCATATCAGACCTAAGGTGGGAAATGGAGAGAAAGTGACAGTTGGCCAAGGGAAGAATGTGAGGATGGATGTGAATCACTCTGAAGGTACATGCCAGACATACCTAGGCAGAGAAGCCACTGTTGCTCGAAGGAGCTCAGCCTGGCAGAGCAGGCTAAGAACAACATAGAAAGTCCTGGGAAGGATTTGTGTAGTTTCTCTATGACATTGCTACTCAAAAGGCAGTCTCTGAACTGGTAGCCTCAGATTTTCCCAGGCAGATTAATAGAATTGCAGAATCTCCAGCTCCACCCTGGACCTAAAGAATCAGAATCTCTGAGGTAAGGGCCAAGGAGTCTACATGTTTTTACAAGCATCCCAGGTGATTCTTATGCACCCTAAAATTTGAGAGATGCTAGCAGACACCTGAAGAAGTGTCTGCATGGTAGACTGAAGAAGGGGTGATGGGTAGGGGAGGAAATACTGCATACAAGAAGCATGAAATAAAGCTATAGAGACTCACGACAGTACCGTGTAACACACTTAGAATTAATCTGAGCCAATCCTTGTGTTGTTTCTTTAATCATATAGGATGCTTTTAAAAAGCAGGGTCTCTCATGGTCTATTGGAAGGAATCTAGCAGATAACGCATAGTGACAGCGTGGTTCATTCTAACTCATCCCAAAGGATTCAGCTTTAAATAATGCTTCTTCAGGGAAGCTCAGGTTAGGCATAGTATCCCCTGTAGATGCTTCTACTGCAGATTCTGCTTTCACTTCATAGAACTTATCATGTGTTTGTGTTGAGTCACTTCAATTATATCCAAATCATTGTGGCCCTGTGGGCTGTATCCTGCCAGGCTCCTCTGTCCATGGGATTCTCTAGAGAAGAATACTGGAGTGGGTTGCTATGCCCTCCTGCATGGGACTCTTCCCAACCAAGGGATGGAACCCATGTCGGTTAGGTCTTCTATATTGGTAGGTGGGTTCTTTACCAGTAGCACCACCTGGGAAGCCCCTGAATTTTTCATGCTACCTTATAATTCAGATATAATTGAGTGGCTAAGTGTGTGTGTGTGCACGTGCATGCGCACACACACACACACACACACACACCCCTTATAACTGATCTCTAATGACTGATATGTCTTCCTAGAATATAAACACCTCAAGCACATAGGGAAAATTTACTTCATCTTTCCCACCGTTGTACCTCTATAAACTCGCATATTTTTGCTGGATTGGCTGGCTGAATAAATGAATGAACCAAGATGTTTGGAAACTGCTTTAAGGGAATATGCTATAAAGAGCCATCTCATTTGAGGAAGTCAGGGAAAGACAGAATTTTAGCTGGCTCTCTGAAGAGTAAGAGGTATCCAGGCAAAGTAAAGAAAATACATTTTAGGGAGAGGAAACAGTATGGGCAAAGATCATACATCTGGAAACTCATATGTCCTGACTTCTGTGTGACTGAAGCTTAGAGCAGCAGTGTAGCATAATGCTGGAAGGGTAAGGCTGAGTCTGATTAAGAAGACCTTGTTTGCTTGATATGAGATTTAGACCTTTCTGTGGTCCAGTAGTATCATCTTTGCATGTGTTTGAGAATTTGTAGATATCTTTTTTTTCCACTGCTGTACCTCTTGCTCTGTGCCTACTTTTGTGGTTGGTACTCTGAAATATATATTGAATAAATAAAGCCAAGAAGCAATTGTGATTACTTACGAAAAATGAGTCACGAACATTTCCTGAGCCTTTTCTATGCTTCCTTATCACCCTGCTGTTGTTGGCTTTGTTCCATTAGGCTAGAAAGCCTTATCCTCCATGTCCATATATTAAGATCCCATTAAATTATCACCTCTGTCAGGAAGCCCTCATCAGTCCTTCTAGGCACAATTAATGTCTTCTTCTTCCTTGATTTTTTAGTGTTTTCTCACAGGAGGTTGCCTCCTTTAGTGGAAAGAGGATGGACACTGGGCTCTTTTGATCCTGCCACACATTAGCTGATTAACCTTGGACAGCTAACTTCTCTGATACTTTTCCCTCATCTTTTCCCTCAAGTAGAAAGAGCAGTAACTGTCTTGCATGGTGTATTATTTAGTATATATTTTCATATACATTTTGCAGAGACCAAAATAACAGTGCTCTTGCAAGGCAGAAATGTATTTTTCCCACCTACGATAGTCCATGAGTGAGTTTCCAGAACTGGAAAATCTGAATTGCTCTACAAGGTCTTAAGTGGACCTAAGCACCTTATCTACTTGCTCCGCCATCCTTGCATGTTGCCTTTGTGCATGTAGCCTCCACGATGACATAGCAAGAAGCAGGTGGGCTCCTCCCTTTGAAAGCACCTCTGAGAAGCTGGATATACAATTTCCCATTCTAGCTCAAGGATTAGAATTTAGGCATAAAGCCACACCTAGCTGCAATGGATGGCCAAACGTATATAATCTTCATTCTGAGCTGACGTGGGCCCAGATAAAAATTGAAGATCCCATCCTATGGAAGGAAAGGACACTAAATATTTGGGGCTACCAATGGTCTCTGCCACACAGCATAATTAGTTATCTTTTCCAGTATGAGAGCTTTCTCCCAGGAAATGCTAAAGATGATCTCTAAAGTACCAGATGCTTTTTCTTTATATTTTCTCATCATTTCTAATATCAACATTTGAATACACTTTATATAAATGTGTTTTATCACATTTGTGCAGATATATACTCTAGTGCATATAAAATGCATGCTCACACACATTTTAGAGACAGAAAAACTCATGTCGATGTATGGCAAACCCAATAGAGTATTGTAAAGTCAAATTAAAAAATAAATTAATTAAAAAAAAACTATAGCAATGACTGGTTGGAAGCATTAGAAACAACAATTAGATATTGCCTGCTCACAATAAATATTCAACAAGTGATGACCATTGTTATTGTGCAAAATACTATTTACAACATTCTTCCTTGTGCAATAATCATCATTCAATATTATCCAAAATATTTAGCTTATCTTTAAATTCCAGGGACTATCTAAACTCAAGTCCATGCATAGAGTAGGATTTCAATTAAAGTTGAATTTATCACTGTTGTATTCAGCTATATTATTCAAATTTAGATGTTTTAATAGAGAATACATTTTTTAATCTAAAAAAATAACTTGCCAGGAAAATGTATGTGCTTTAATTTGAACCACATGACCGTGTGGATTGAGATGCTTGCTGCCATTTAAGAGTGGGGTGCCCAATTTATCAGCTTAATTTGCAGAAGTTTAACATGCTTGTTCATAAAAACTACTTTCAAAGTAAATGCTTTTAAAATACTTTTTTTTCTTCATGTGCAGTTTTGAAATAAAAATAGAGGCAGTCATATATGATAAAGGAGATCACAGTTAGTTGGGTGAGCTCAAATAGAAGAAAGAGAAAAGAGTGATGGTTGAGTGAAAAGCAAAATCAGTAAAGGACATGCTATCAGAGTAATAAAGAGAAATGGATTAAAGTCTTTATACCATTTTCCTTCAATTTTAAGCACATTATCATTGCAATGAAATTAGAAACTCCTACTTCAAATTTGTCTTAAAAAAAATAAAGCAGAAATACTAAAAGATTATTTACTGGGGCTTCAGGAATTTTATGTGATGCTTAGAGTCATTTATAACCTTGCCTTTCCCTTGTTAAATTTCACTGGACTTTTAAATGGACTTTACTGCATTGTCACTATTTACAAACTGGTTCTTCAAGGGTGAATACAAGTATTTCTTCTCTGGGAAGTTAGACAAATCCAGTGTTTCTATTGTGACTATTCTAATAGAGATCAGGTTTTTCGTGCCCACACATCATTATTTGAATTTTTGCAGATCTTCTTTCTGTTGATGTCTATCTATCTTTGGTTCATCCCTTTTTATTAAAAAAAAAAAAAAGTCTTAGTAGCTAGTTGTCTTTCTGAGAACTCTATAATGCTGTCAGTGGAGATTACTTTGACTGTCTTTTCTGGCAGGTATAAACTCGTGTCTTTCTTGGACTTACCTGCTAGTCCTATAACACTGGGCAAGTTACATAAAAGTTCTGCACCTTGGTTGCCTCATCTATAAAATGGGATAACATCACCTGCCTCATGGGTTCATTCATTAAATGAAGTAATGAATATGAAGCACTTAATACTGAACCTAGCGCAGGGTAGTCAGTTACCTCTGATCTATGATTTTTTTGTAGCAGAAATCCATCTTTAAAATAAATAACATTTTAAGCAAAAACCTTTTTCAAAGACTGGGTTTTTAAAAGATGCAACTGATTCAGTTTCCTATGTCTATAACTACAGGATCTAAGGCAAAGTGGCTTTGTCGCACATGGATACTTGCCAGAAGCCTTCTACTACACGGCTTTCAATGGTTGACTTCCCCATGTGTCTTCTCTTTCCTCAGTGTATCATATCTCAGCCTAAATTATTTCTTCTCAATGGTCACTTAGGAGTTCCAGATTTGTTTGAATATTTGATTAGCAAGGTGAACTTTCCTGAGATTTTTCCTTGGTGAAAAAGCATAGTTGCTGCTTCACAAGCAGCTTTAATAGCAATATGTTTTGATTATTCTGATTTCCATCAAGTGATCCAAATGATGTTTTGCCCAGAGATGTTTTATTTTGGAAACTCAGGAGCATCGAACTCAAAGAATAGCTGTCTAATGAGGTTTTACATGAAGGAAATATAGTCGGGAGATAAAAAAGCCAGATAGGTCAAGCAGTGTGCTGAGAGGAGCAGATAAACAATAGCCCATCATAATCAGTATCTCTTTAAAGACAATTTCAGGGAATTTTTATTTGTTTGTTGCTTTTACATAAATTGCTAATACTTTTCCTGATCCCCTGAAGCAGTGGTTCTGAATTTTAACTGGACATTTTATCCCTTTGTGTACTTTAAATATACTGATGCCTGAATTCCAGTAACGGAAAGTCCTTCTTGGGCCTGACTGTAACCTGGGCATCAACACTGGAGTACTGAAAACCTTTCCACGTGGTTCCTGTGTGCAGCCCCGGTTGAGAACCCCTGACAGAGTTGTCAAATGAGAGCACTGGGAGGGAGGAGACAAGATGCGAGATGGTGGGGTAGAAGGACTTGAGCTCAGCTCTGCTCATGGAAACATCAGAGTCACAACTAACTGCTGAACAACCATCAGCAAAAAAAGACTGAAACATCCAAAAAAGATATTCTGCATCCATACATTCTATATCCAAAGATATTGTACATCCAATCAGACAGTAGGGTGGTCACTTTTACAATATAATCAAATCTCATACCTGCTAGGTGGCAAACCACAAACTGGAAGATAATTATACCACAGAGGTTCTCCCACAGGATTGAAAGTTCTGAGCCCCATGTCAGGCTCCCCAGCCTGGGGTCTGTCATCAGGAAGAGGAGACCCCAGAGCATTTGACTTTGGAGGCCAATGGGACTCAAGTGCAGGAGCTACACAGGTCTAGGGAAAACAGAGACTGCACTCTTAGAGGGCATACACAATGTTTCCTGAGCATTGGGACCTAGGGCAAAGCAGTAACCCTCGTAAAGTATGTGCCAAACCTACCTGGGGATCTTGAAAGTCTCCTGGGAAGGTGGGGTTCTGCTGTGACTCACTGTGAGAAGAACAGTGGTAGCAAAGGCCCCAGCCTATATTCACTACCCTGTGCTCTGCTAGAGGTTGCCGTTTTGGCATCAAGATTTGGCCCCATCCAACAGCCTGAAGGATTGATGGTTCTGAACTGGTTCTAAGAAAGAATCTTAGAGTCCCATCAACAGTAATGAGATTAAACCAGTCATGACATTTTACAGGAGGTAGTGATCAATACCATCCCCAAGAAAAATAAATGAAAAAGACAAAACGGTTGTCTAAGGAGGCCTTACAAATAGCTAAGAAAAGAAGAAAAGCTAAAGGCAAAGGAAAAAAGGAAAGATATACCCTTCTGAATGCAGAGTTCCAAAGAAGAGCAAGGAGAGATAAGAATGCCTTCCTCAGTGATCAATGTGAAGAAATAGAGGAAAACAATAGAATCGTAAAGAGCAGAGATCTCTTGAAGAAAACTGGAGACAGCAAGGGAACATTTCATGCAAAGATGGGCACAATGAAGAACAGAAATGGTATGGACCTAAGAGAAGCAGAGGATATATTAAGAGGTGGTGGCAAGAATACACAGAGGAACTATATTAAAAAGATCTTCATGACCCCGACAACCACGATGGTGTGATCACTCACCTAGAGCCAGATATTCTGGAATATGAAGTCAAGTGGCCTTAGGAAGTATCACTATGAATAAAGCTAGTGGAGGCGATGGAATTCCAGTTGAGCTATTTCAAATCCTAAAAGATGATGTTGTGAAAGTGCTGCACTCAATATGCCAGCAAATATGGAAAACTCAGCAGTGGCCACAGGACTGGAAAAGGTCAGTTTTTATTCCAATCCCTCAAGCTACCACACAATTGCACTCATTTCACACACTAGCATAGTAATGCTCAAAATTCTCCAAGCCAGGCTTCAACAGTACATGAACCATGAACTTCCAGATGTTCAAGGTGAATTTAGAAAAGGCAGAGAAACCAGAGATCAAATCACCAACATCTGTTGGATCATCAAAAAAACCCAAGAGATTTTTAGAAAAACATCTACTCCTGGTTTACTGACTATGCCAAAACCTTTGACTGTGTGGATCACAACAAACTGGAAAATTCTGAAGTAGGTGGGAATACTAGACCACCTGACCTGCCTCCTAAGAAATCTGTATGCAGGTCAAGAAGCAACAGCTAGAAACAGACATGGAACTACGGACTGGTTCCAAATTGGAAAAGGAGTACATCAAGGCTATATATTGTTACCCTTCTTATTTAAGTTGTATGGAGAGTGCATCATGAGAAATGCTGGACTGGATTAAACACAAGCTGGAATCAAGATTGCCATGAGAAATATCGGTAACTTCATATATGCAGATGACACCATCTTTATGACAGAAAGTGAAGAAAAACTAAAGTGCCTCTTCATTAAAGTGAAACAGGAGAGTGAAAAAGCTGGCTTAAAACTCAACATTCAAGAAACTAAGAACATGGTATCCTGTCCAATCACTTCATGACAAATAGATGGAGAAACAATGGAAACAGTGACAGATTTTATTTTCGGGGTTCCAAAATCACTGCAGATGGTGACTGTAGCCATGAAATTAAAAGATGCTTTCTCCTTGGAAGAAAATTTATGACAAACCTAGACAGCATATTAAAAAGCAAAGACATTACTTTGCCGACAAAGGTTCAGCTAGTCAAAACTATGGTTTTTCCAATAGTCATGTATGGATGTTAGAGTTGGACTGTAAAGAAAGCTGAGTGCCAAAAAATTGATATTTTTGAACTGGGGTGTTGGAGAAGACTCTTGAGAGTAACTTGGACTGCAAGGAGATCCAACCAGTCAATCCTATAGGAAATTAGTGCTGAATATTCATTGGGAGGACTGAGGCTGAGGCTGAAACTTCAATACTTCGGCCACCTGATGTGAAGAACTGGCTTATTGGAAAAGTTCCTGATGCTGGGAAAGATTGACGACAGGAGGAAAAGGGGACAACAGAGAATAAAATGGTTGGATAGCATCACCAACTTGATGGACATGAGTCTGAGCAAACTCCAGGAGTTAGTGATAGACAGGGAAGCCTGGCATGCTACAGTCCATAGGGTCACAAAAGAGTCAGACATGACTGAGCAACTGAACTGAATTGTAAAGGAAATCACTGAATACTCATTGGAAGTACTGACATTGAAACTGAAGCTGAAATTCCAATATTTTGGCCACCTGATGTGAAGAGCTGATTCATTGCCAAAGACCTTGATGCTAGCAAATATTGAGGGCAGCAAGAGAAGGAGGCAACAGATGATGAGATGATTGGATAACATCACTTATTCAGTGGACATGAACTTGGGCAAACTGCAGGAGATGGTGAGGGACAGAGAGGCCTGGTGTGCTGCAGTCCATCATCAGATAGACTGCTTAAAGTCATCCTGAGTGCACAGCCATTTCTAAACATACTTCTTTACATAACTCTTCCCAATAAAGGGATATACAGATGACACCACTCTTATGGCAGAAAGTGAAGAAGAACTAAAGAACCTCTTGATGAAAGTGAAAGAGGAGAGTGAAAAAGTTGGCTTAAAGCTCAACATTCAGAAAACAAAGATCATGGCATCTGGTCCCATCACTCCATGGGAAATAGATGGGGAAACTGTGTCAGANTCTAGAAAAATGGTACTGAAGAATTTATTTACAGGGCAACAATGGAGAAATAGACTTAAAGACATGGGGAGAGGGAAGAAGAGGGTGAGATGTATGGAAAGTGTAACATGGAAACTCACATTACCGTAAGTAAAATAAATAGCCAACAGGAATTTGCTGTATGGCTCAGGAAACTCAAACAGGGGCTCTGTATCAACGTAGAGGGGTGGGATGAGGAGGGAGATGGGAGGGAGGTTCAAAAGGGAGGGGATACATGTACACCTATGGCTAATTCGTGTTGAGGTTTNAATAAATAGCCAACAGGAATTTGCTGTATGGCTCAGGAAACTCAAACAGGGGCTCTGTATCAACGTAGAGGGGTGGGATGAGGAGGGAGATGGGAGGGAGGTTCAAAAGGGAGGGGATACATGTACACCTATGGCTAATTCGTGTTGAGGTTTGACATAAAACTGCAAAATTCTGTAAAGCGATTATACTTAAATCAGAAAGAAATAAAAAAAGTAATTGATTACATAGCGCACTGAAGACAGACCACATGGTCATTATTCTGCCTGTTTCCTGAGGGCAAGGATCATGTCTGTCTTGTTCATTCCAGTATCCTTTGCATCTTATTCAGTGTCTTGCAGGTAGAATGCCCTCAGGAAATACTGAGTGAAGGAGCAAATTGCATGTATGTTGGAAGGATTGTCCCATATCAGCAGTATTGTCTAAGAAATAGCTCTGGTGATCTGATTCACANAAAACTGACCTTTTCCCATCCTGTGGCCACTGCTGAGTTTTCCAAATTTGCTGGCATATTGAGTGCAGCATATGTATATATATATATATATTTAATGGATTATACATGTATATTAGAATATATAATAGAATATGACTCAGCCATATTATAGAATAAAATAGTGCCATCTGCGGCAACATAAATTGACCCAGAGATTATCACACTAAGTGTATATTATACTAAGTGCAGTAAACCAGAGAAAGAAATATCATATAGTAGCATTTATATGTGAATTATATCAAGATGATACAAATGAATTGATTTATAAAACAGAAACACATTGACAAAGCTTGAAAACAAAGTTATGGTTACAAAAGGAGAAATATGGGGGATGGATAAATCAGGAGTTTAGGATTAACATATACACACTGCTATATATAAAATAATCAAGGAGCTACCGTATAGCACAGGGAACTCAACTCAATATTCTGTAATAATCTATATGGGAAAAGAATCTGAAAAAATGAATATATGTACATGTGTAACTGAACCACTTTGTTATACACCTGAAACTAAGATGACATGGTACCCCAATATAAAATAAAAAGCAAAAGAAGATACCAAAAAAAACAGAGAGCACTGACCTATGTTGATAAAATTAGATGCCCGCACTTAACACTACTTGTTATTTTGAAGAGAAAACAACAGTAACCACAGGGTGGACTGTCACAAATCATCAAGAAGTTTAAAGCATCTAGTCTGTCTAACCATTCTGATTCTGAAAAGGCTTTCCGGTCGAAATTGTTAGTTGAGTGAGCTCATTATAGGAAATAAAGTGAGCTTGCCCCTGTTAACTTGCTAACAAGACACAGCCACAGCTAACATAGCTGTCCTTGCAAGGTACAGGCCCCTAGGTTCAAACACAACCATGTTAAGGAGATGCCCTTTAAGAGTTGTTCTGACACATGTCACCATTTATGAGTTGTAATTCAGTTAATGAAAAAGAGAGACATAGCCTGTAGTTAAGCATTTTGGCCTAAGGGCCCCCAGCAAAACTGAGAAAAGAAATTTGTAGACTAGATTACTGCTGATTTGGGGTTGACCTTTAGGTAGGTCATTGTAGTAACCTGGGGCTTAATGTGATTAGAAATAGTCAAATGTCTAAGCTCTTTGCTAGACCTCCAGAAGCTTCTCATATCACTGACAATCCATCTCACCAAGCTTCCCCCCTTATCTTAATGCCTGTTGCTCTTACTTTAAGAAATATATTGCTCAAAAATTTATTTAATTCAAGTGCATTCGATGGCAACTTGGTTTAATAAATGTCTGCTTTGATGAGGAGGTGATCTAGCTCCTTTAAAATGGAGCCTTATGTTGACATGGCCAAGAGCATAGATTTGTCTTTCAACAGAATTGGCTCTTGAATTTGATTATTAACACTGCTTCTTCACTAGCTTTGTCATCTTGAGGAAGTTACTTAAACTCAGAGCCTACGTATTGTATTTTGTAAAGTGGGGAAAATTGGAAATAATTTCACTGCACTGGTAAGAGAATTATCTGAGCAATTTCATACATGGTGTAATAAATAGGAAGAAAAATACTAACACTAATACTTTTTGAAACATATACTGGGAACAGTTTAATTTTTTATATGTTGATCTATGCAATCTCCATAATAACCTTGTAAAGTGTATTGTCATCTCTACTTTACAGGTGAGGAATCTTAGGCCAAAGAGGTTTGTAACTTGTCCAAGGTCACACAGCGTGTAGTGAGAGGCCTGCAGTAAGAAAATTGCGTTATGCTCCCTGCCTCTCAGTAGTTGTAATAAAGTTTAATTTGCTGAGTTACTCACTTAAGAGACTGAGAAAGCAGCCAAGGTCAAACAGAGTGTAGTTTTACACCTCATTAATAAAAGGTCAAAGAGCTACAAAGAGAGGAAAACTGTTCCACAGTGTGGTAAACAGGAAATCTGCAAATATATGAAATATGTGTTGTGAAAGTTAAAACAAGCTGGAAAGAGACCCTAGAAGTAGTACTAATGATGTCATTGTGTATAATAAATAACAAGTAAGAATTGAGAATGAATGATTTGGGGCAGATTGGGTGAGAACAAGATCTCACCCGTCTTGTTCTTCAGATCGAAGAACAAGCTTGTATGTATTGTAGTTTATTTAATTCTCAAAACATACATGAAGGAAGCAATATATTTTAAACCTCATGAAACAGATGCTTGAGGTCATGCAGTTCTCATGACTCGTGTCATTAGTAAATGGCAGTTGGACTTGAACTCGGGTCTTCTGCCTCTTCCCACCTAATTGTTGTATCATTTGGGGCAAGTTTTTATAGGCACTGCTGGAGCCCATGTTCCTTGTCATCTGTCAGATGAGGGAGCTTATCTATGGGATGGCTGTAGTCCCTTTATATTTTAATTTTTGTTTATGATCTCAGCATTCCACATTGCACTTAGGTGCTGTGATATAGTCAAATAGCAAAAATTTTGAGTGCCTCCTAATATGTCAAGGACACTTGAATTCCATCATTAGGATCAAGCAAATTTTCAGTGTCTTGGAACTTATAGTCTAATCGAAGTATACAATAAACAAAAAGGAAGTTATAAAATAATAGTGCTGTGAAGAAAATGAAGTGATGTAAGAGTGGGATTGGAGAGGGCAGTGGCTTCTTTAGAAAGAGAATTTGGAGAAGACTTCTTGGAGGAAACGCCATTTAAATTGCAACCTAAATACAGGGAAAAAGACAGCTATATTTTCAGTATTCCTGTTTTTCTTTTTTTTTCTTCTTCTTTCTCTACCTAGTCCCCAAAGTCTGATTTTCATTTTTTATTTTTTATTTCTCTTACTTGCTCCTTCATTCCCTGTCTTGGGGAATAACATCACCTTTAACTGAACTGACCTAGCCATTTTACATTTCCAGAGGTCATCCTAACTTCCTTTTGCTTTATAACTCTGCCCTTATGTGGTTACTAATTCTTGCATAGTATGTTTGCTTAATATTTTTTCCTTTCTGTTGCATAGTCTTCATTGGTAAGGCCCTTAGTCCTGGCATCTTTGCTCTCTCAGATTCCTGCAGTTGGCTGTTTCTTGCTTTTCCTTCTAAGTCCACATAGCTCTCTGAGTTGTAAGAACCAGTTATGAACTCATCATTTAACTATCTAAAAACCTTTCATGGCCCTTAATTGCCTCATAACATCTAAACATTTTAGTATGATATTTAAGCCTTTTTCCTGGTGCCTGTCTTCCCTTCCCAGTTCTTCCTACCTTCTTTCCCACAATATAATCTGTGTTCCCACTACCCAGACGTTCTCTTGGTTTCTTGAATTCACGCACTGTGTTCTTGATGATTTTCATGCACATGTTGGTCCTTCTTTGATGCTCTTTCTCCTAGTAATCTCCCTCCTTTCCTTCAGTAACTATGTTACATCTTTAATGAAACCCTTCCATAGTTCTGTATGTGTAACACTGAGAATTAGAATAGTTTAGTTTAGTTAAGTCACTTGGTCAGTCGTGTCCGACTCTGCAACCCCATGGACTGTAGCCCACCAAGCTCCTCCATCCATGGGATTCTCCAGACAAGAATACTGGAGTGGGTTGCCATTTCCTTCTCCAGAGAATTAGAATAAGTGGCATACAAATCCCAAAATAAGAGCAGAGAAATTAGTGGGGGAAAAAATCCCTCACATAAATTGGAAGCTAAACAACTCATAATCAACATAGGTTTAAGGTACCTGGATTCATTCTATCTTAACCTTTTCTAGAATTTTAGCACAAGAATCCCTGTTTCTTGATCACCTCATGGTTCAAATGGCTGCTATAGTTTCAACCATTACATCATATTTCAGGCAGCAGCAAGGAATATTAAGAAGGATGTGTTCCCTATTTTTAAGGACACTTCCAGAAATTACACACAAGAGTCAATTCATTCATTGACTAAAAATAGTCATGGGACTATAACCTAGCTGAAAGAAGTTAGGGTATTTAATTTTTTATTGTGGTGACAGTTTATAAGGAGAAGAGGATAGTCACAAGCAGCATGCTCTGTTACAGTCATTCTGTATATTAGTGTTCCTTATAAGGAGATTTTTTTTTTCTTTTAGTGTTTATCTTTTAAGTTATCCTTCCATCATAGCTCATACTTTTTATAGGATAGAAGGCACCTTGCTGTTGCCTGTGACACGGACCTTGCCTTTGTCTCTACTATTAACTTCTAGGACTATTCATGCTCCTTAGTACCCATTCTATCTGGATTTCCTAGTGGCTCAGTGGTAAAGGTTCCACCTGCCAAACAAAAGATGTAGGTTCGATCCCTGGAGAAGGAAGATGCCCTGGAGAAGGAAATGGCAACTCACTCTAGTATTCTTGCTTGGGAAATCCCATGGACAGAGGAGCCTGGCAGGGTATAGTCCAAGGGGTCACGAAAGAGTTAGACACAATTTAGAGACATAACAAAAATACTCATTCTGTCTAAGGTTTCTGTTTGTCTATTTCACACTTTTGTAAAATTGCATGAATTCTTCCTTTAATTGAAATTTTCTATCCCACTCATACCTCTAGTATATGATACTCTCCTTGTCTATCCCCTACCCATCTGGGATTGATCTTATTTTCAATTATTTGTTTACATACTCTGTTCCCAACTAGACCACAAACTCTTTGAACATACAGACTATAGCTTATTTGTTTCTCCATCCTTAGCACCTAGGCTGGTGGAGGAAATGGCAAACCACTCCAGTATTCTTGCCTGGAGAAGCCCCATAGACAGAGGAGCCTGGGAAGCCGTAGTCCATAGGGTCACAAAGAGTCAGACACAACTGAAGCAACTTAACATTAGCACCTAGAACAATGATCAGAAAAAATAATCATACTCAACGTATTCTTGATAAGTGAGTGAAATGTGCAATGGAGGTATATTTTCAGCAATTTATTTCATTTTTGCAAACATTTGTTTATTAATAGTATGTCTAATATCAAGCAGCAAGCTATATGCTATATCAGCTATATGCTGAGATAACGATTGTCTCTTAAGGAGCTTAAATTCATGATGAGGGAGATAGGCCATAAACAAATAGAATAATTCTAGTTGTAAAAAGCGATTTATACAAGAAAAAAACCAATGTTTATAATGCTGTGGGGCTACTAGCATGATACATTTCGGTTATTTGTAAATATTTCAGTTCTTATTTGTGTTGCATTCTTCATGAAAATAGTAGGTTGAGAAGTTTATGTTATATAATGACAAGTTCATGCCTCTGAGTATGGTTACCACCAAGAGAATTGTTAATTAGCTTCTTTTTTGAGTTCATTGACTTGAAAAATTATAACATGCCAAGGTTCGGATATGGAGATTAATGTGATTGCTGACATTAATGGCTTAAAATAAATTATTGTGGTGAATTAAACTCAATTAAAATTTGTGAGATGTTCATCTCTGTTGACTGGCTAAATGTTTATAATGAGAAATCCTTACTTATTCATAAATTACATTTATTGAGTGCTTGCTCAGTACTGGGTGCTGTTTTAAATGCTTTACCTTTATTAATTTAGCCCTCACATTGGCCATTTTAGTTAGATACTGATCTTATCCTCCTCTTACAGATTAAAAAAAGAAAAAAAGACTCAAACATAGATTAACTGATTTGGCCAAGGTCAGGTAGCTGGTAGCAGGGTCTGTGCTCTACCGCCTGGCTGCTCAAAAGGAGAAACCTCGGAGCAGCGGCAGCAGCATCAGTGGAGCTGCTGTGAAAATACAGACTGTCGGGCCCACCCTGGAACTACTGACCGTGAATCTGCATTTCTTAGTAAGATCCTCAGATAATCCAAACGCATATCAAAACTGGAGAATCCAGGCTGTAAGCCTTTTCTCTGTACTACTATTGTTGTTGTCGTTAGTCTCTTAAGTTGTGACTCTTTGCAACACCATGGTCTGTAGCCCACCAGGCTCCTCAAGGATATTCCAGGCAAGAATACTGGAGGGGGTTGCCATGTCCTTCTCCAGGGGATCTTTCTGACCAGGGATCGAACCTGCATCTCTTGCATCGGCAGGCAGGTTCTTTCCCGCGGAGCCAGCAGTTCCGCGTTTCACGTGTGCTCAGAAGCTCAGTCCAGCCTTCCTGACCCTTACTCTAAAGTGCTCGTGTTTGTTTACTATTGATTTCTGGGCCATATACTTTGTATCTTCTTATAACCCCAGCAAAGTAGCATTTGAAATGCTCCCAGCCACTTATGAGCTCCCTCAGAGACTACGCATTTTCCATCTCTTACATTCTATATTGCAATGCTCCACCCACTCTGGACATCTGGCTGCTTGTTGAGATTCAATTAAAGTATTTTTCAGAAATACTGACACCATTAACCCCTGTTTTGTGAACCACTTGGGTCAGATGGATTAACAGCAATGTGGTATCAGCTCTTCATTAAAAGTGGTTATACTATTATATTGGAAAAATTTGGAAGCAGGAGGTTAGATGTCACAGCAAAAAGAACATTTTAAATCCTCCATTGATTTTCTTTCTCTGTGTTTGCTCTTTTTTTATTACAGGGATACCTGCCAGCATCATTTTCTTCCTTCTCTGGTTTATAACTTTTCCATTAAAATGTAATTTGAAAGACAATGTAGGTAGCGAGTTTTATCTGTACCTTTCTTCTAGCACTTTATCATTTTGTCTCACAGTTATTTGAGTGCATACCATGGTATAATTACAGTCTCCAACTTCTTTAGGGAGTATGTGAGAAACCTGAAACTGTGGCAAATGGTTCTTTAAGTAATTCATCTGATCCTCACCACAACATTGTCTTGGAAACATGACTCTGATCCTCATTTAACACATGAGAAAACCAAGGCTGAGAGTTTTAAAGTGTACCCGAGGCTCACAACTTGTAAATTTTGGAACTGAGCTTGAACTCAGGGAATATTACTCCAGAGTCCACATGCTTGACCATTGTTTGACACCAACCAGCCATTATGACACCAAGTGTACAAATGGGCATAAACCCTAGTAGGATTTACACACGTTTGCTAGATTCTGAAAGACAGTTATTATCTTCTTGTGTTTCTAAATTATAATTTTGTTCTCACAAAATTATATTTTTAAATGATATAAAAATATTCTTCAAACGACCTTATTCTTCAAACAACCCCCTTTTCTTTCAAATATCATATTGCATCAGCCTGTGTAGCATTGAATTATAATCACATGGGTGTCAACGTTGATGATCACTTAGCCAAAATTCAAAGAACCACTTGGACTTCTTTTCCCCTAAATTGGCTGGCATGGAATACACGTAAATTTTCAGTGCATAGTTAAGATTAAAACTTTGATTAAAATCTGATTGCCAGTTGATAATAACCAACAGAGCAGTTGCCAAGAGCATCAATTGAGTAAGTGCCAATGAGGTTTAACATGAATGTGTCAAGGGTTTGTGTGCCAGAAACAATTAGTCTCTAAATCGCTTTGAATCATAATCAGTTTATGATCAATGCAATTAAAAGAGGCATGATTGGAGCTGATTAAAAGGCAATAGAAGAATTCTGGAAAATGTTCCTCAACAGTGAAAGTCTTTTCTGGTGAGTTGGTTCTTCTCATCAAGTGGCCAAAATATTGGAGCTTCAGCTTCAGCATCAGTCCTTCCAATGAATATTCAGGGTTGATTTCCTTTACGATTGACTGGTTTGATCTCCTTTATGTCCAGGGGACTCTTAAGGGTCTTCTTCAGCACCACAGTTTGAAAGCATTAATTCTTTGGCTCTCAGTCTTTTTTATGGTCCAGCTCTCACCTCCATACATGACTACTGGAAAAACCACAGCTTTGATTATATGGATCTCTGTTGGCAAAGTGGTATCTCAGATTTTTAATATGCTGTCTAGGTTTGTCATAGCTTTCCTTCCAAGGAGCAAGAGTCTTTTAGTTCTGTGGCTGTAGTCACCATCAGCAGTGGTTTTGGAGCCCAAAGAAAGAAAATATTGTCACTGCTTCCAAATTTTCCCCATCTATTTGCCATGGAGTGATGGTACCAGATGCCATGATCTTCGTTCTTTGCATTCTGAGTTTTAAGTCAGCTTTTTCACTCTCCTCTGTCACCCTCATCAAGAAACTCTTTAGTTCCTTTTTGCTTTCTGCCATTAGAGTGGTAGTATCTGTTGATACTTATCTTGGCAAACTTGATTCCAGCTTGTGATTCATCCAGCCTGGCATTTCCCATGATGTACTCTCCCAAAAAAAAGATGTCCATTTCATTCTAGGGGACAGGAATGTAAAAGTAGGAAGTCAAGAAATACCTGGAGTAACAGGCAAATTTGACCTTGGAGTACAGAATGAAGCAGGGCAAAGGCTAATAGCATTTTGCCAAGAGAACACACTGGTCAGCAAACGCCTCTTCCAACAACACAAGAGAAGACTCTATACATGGACATCACCAGATGGTCAATACTGAAATCAGATTGATTATATTCTTTGCAGCCGAAGATGGAGAAGCTCTATACAGTCAGCAAAAATAAGACGAGGAGCTGACTGTGGCTCAGATCATGAACTCCTTATTGCCAAATTCAGACTTAAATTGAAGAAAGTAGGGAAGACCATTACACCATTCAGGTATGACCTAAATCAAATCCCTTAAAATTATACAATGGAGATGAGAAATAGATTCAAGGGGTTAGATCTGATAGACATAGTGCATGAAGAACTATGGACATAGGTTTGTGACATTGTATGGGAGACAGGGATCAAGACCATCCCCAAGAAAAAGAAATGCAAAAAAGCAAAATGGTTGTCTGAGGAAGCCTTACAAATAGCTGTGAAAAGAAGAGAAGCTAAAGGCAAAGGTGAAGAGGAAAGATATACCCATTTGAATGCAGAGTTGAAAAGCATAGCAAGGAGAGATAAGAAAGCCTTCCTCAGTGATTAATGCAAAGAAATAGAGGAAAACAACAGAATGGAAAAGACTAGAGATCTCTTCAAGAAAATTAGAAATACCAAGGGAACATTTCATGCGACGATGGGCTCGATAAAGGACAGAAATGGTATAGACCTAACAGAAACAGAAGATATTAAGAAGAGGTGGCCAGAATACACAGAACTGTACAAAAAAAGATCTTCATGACCCAGATAATCACGATGGTGTGATCATTCATCTAGAACCAGACATCCTGGAATGTGAAGTCGAGTGGGCCTTAGGAAGCATCACTATGAACAAAGCTAGTGGAGGTGATGGAATTCCAGTTGAGCTGTTTCAAATCCTAAAAGATGATGTTGTGAAAGTGCTGCACTCAATATGCCAGCAAATTTGGAAAACTCAGCAGTGGCCACAGGACTGGAAAAGGTCAGTTTTCATTCCAATCCCAAAGAAAGGCAATGCCAAAGATTGTTTAAACTACCACACAATTGCACTCATCTCACATGCTAGCAAAATAATGCTCAAAATTCTCCAAGCCAGTCTTGAATAGGACATGAACCGTGAACTTCCAGATGTTCAAGCTGGTTTTAGAAAAGGCAGAGGAATCAGAGATCAAATTGCCAAAACCCGTTGAATCATTAAAAAATTGAGAGAGTTCCAGAAAAACATCTACTTTTGCCTTATTGACTGTGCCAAAGCCTTTGACTGTGTAGATCCCAACAAATNGAACCGTGAACTTCCAGATGTTCAAGCTGGTTTTAGAAAAGGCAGAGGAATCAGAGATCAAATTGCCAAAACCCGTTGAATCATTAAAAAATTGAGAGAGTTCCAGAAAAACATCTACTTTTGCCTTATTGACTGTGCCAAAGCCTTTGACTGTGTAGATCCCAACAAATGGTGGAAAATTCTCAAGAGTTGGGCATTCTAGACCACCTGACCTGCCTCCTGAGAAATCTATATGCAGGTCAGGATGCAACAGTTAGAACTGGATATGGAATAGACTGGTTCCAAATAGGAAANGCCAAAGCCTTTGACTGTGTAGATCCCAACAAATGGTGGAAAATTCTCAAGAGTTGGGCATTCTAGACCACCTGACCTGCCTCCTGAGAAATCTATATGCAGGTCAGGATGCAACAGTTAGAACTGGATATGGAATAGACTGGTTCCAAATAGGAAAAGGAGTACATCAAGGCTGTATATTGTCACCCTGCTTATTTGACTTATATGCAGAGTACATCATGATAAATGTTGGACTGGATGAAACAGAGGCTGGAATCAAGATCGCCGGGAGAAATATCAATAACCTCAAATATGCTGATGACACCACATTTATGGCAGAAAGCAAAGAACTAAAGAACCTCTTGATGAAAGTGAAAGAGGAAAGTGAAAAAGTTGGCTTAAAACTCAACATTCAAAAAACTAAGATCATGGCATCCGGTCCCATCACTGCATGACAAACAGATGGGGAAATGATGAAAACAGTGACAGACTTTATTTTGGGGGGCTCCAGAATCACTGCAGATAGTGAATGCATCCATGAAATTAAATAACACTTGCTCCTTGGAAGAAAAGTTATGCCCAACCTAGACAGCTTTTTAAAAAGCAGAGACATTACTTTGCCAACAAAGGTTCATCTAGTCAAGGCTATGGTTTTTCCAGTAGTTATGTATGGATGTGAGAGTTGAACTATAAAAAAGCTGATCGCCAAAGAATTGATGCTTTTGAACTGTGGTGTTGGAGAAGACTCTTGAGAGTCCCTTGGACAGCAAGGAGATCCAACTANGAAGATCCCCTGGAGAAGGGAAAGGCTACCCACTCCAGTATTCTGGCCTGGAGAATTCCATGGACTCCAGTCCATGGAGTCTCAGAGAGTTGGACACGACTGAGTGACTTACCCTTCCCTACCATTAATTTATTTGAGAAGCTGAATATGAACCAACACTCATATGCATACTGTCTCCTTCAGTTGTTACTTTGTTTTGATTATTGCATAAGGTCAATTATTTAATGCAGAAAAACAAAACCGCTTCATTCATTATAATTCACTTATGCAGTGGGGAATCCTAAAATTTTCACCACATTCGAGTTTCTTAATACCTGGATTACCTCAAGCAACTATAATGTTCTCTTTGCTGTTAATAACCCATATTATAGCCCACTAGAAAATCTCTCTACTTATTTCTGTGTCAACCTTATCTCCTTCATACTTCCAATTGCGCATCGCCTGCTTCTTTCTCATTACTTATGTCTACACTTGACAATATATATCATAGTTTGATCTGTTCTCTATTATTTGTCTTCCTTTACCTTGATCCCCAAATTACACAAGTTTATTCTTTAAATCTCTGTCTTCCTTAACTCATGACTCATTTGAACCCATATACATTACAGTTATGTCTGTTTTGTGATAATGTGTTAGGCAAAAAACAAAAATGCTTGCATATGAAACAGAAATATTAGAGATACCGGTTTCTATTACAGTATGGTAGGCAGAGATTTGGTCCCCATGACCTGCCAATTGCTGTCATTCCTGGGTAATGTCACTACATTATATGGCAAAAGGAAATCTGTAGATGCAGCTAAGATTCCTAATAAGTTGACCTTCAGATAGATTATCTTGGATTTTCTGGGTGGGCTCAATATAATTTCAGAATCCCTTAAAATCAAGAGAGGAGGTCAGAGAGATCTGAAGCATGAAAAGGACTGACCTGTCATTGCTGCTTGAAGGGTTAAAGAGCCACATGAAAAGTGTGAGAAAGAAATGAGTTCAACCAGTGAATCTGACCCCTGAGCTTCAGATGAAAAACCACAACCTGGGGTGGTAACTCAATTTATTCCAGTGAAACTCGGAGTGGAGAATCTAGTTATACCATGTCAGACCTCTAACAGAGAGAGGTATGAAGTAATAAACGGTAAGTGTTTTAAGCCACCGAGTTTGTGGTTATATGGTGATAGAAAACTAAAGCATAGGGAACAGGTCAGTTCTTCCCTTTCCAGAGCTACCGTACTGGAATTCTGTTAAGCAGTGGGCAATTGTAATACACTAAAGTTACATGTTGATTCAAAGGAATTGCCCAATACATTATTTTTCTAGATATTTCTACACTAAAAATGAGGTAATCCTGTTCATGACCAATAATGATACTTCCTCTCTTTTTGTCCCAAACTGTACCTGTATATGGACTTCCCTGGTAAGGAATCTGCCTGCCAATGCAGAAGATATGAGTTCGATCCCTAGGTCGGAAAGATCTCCTGGAGAAGGAAATGACAACCCAAATCAATAATCTTGCCTGGGAAATCCCACGGATGGAGGAGCCTGGTGGGCTACAGTCTTTGAGACTGCAAGAGTCAGACACGACTTAGAAACTAAACATCCACCACATCAGCGCTTCTGCATATTCTCTTTCATCAGTGATTTTTGTTTCTACTGATACAGGGCTCTCTGTTAATATTATCTAACTAGTAGCATTACTAGTGCTCCCCAGCATCTGGTTCTCCTCTCCTTCATGTGTGCATAGAATACATTTCCTAGTCTTTTGGCGGTTAGGTAGGGTCTTATGACTAATTTTACACAGTAGACTATGAAATTAGGGGGTGAAAAGCCCCTTCTTGACCTTCAGCTTTTAAGAAATGACCAGAAAAACTGCTCAACTTTAAAAGGATTTATGTAAGAAACAAACATGTGTACCATTCAGGCACAGATATTCAGGGGTTAATTTTGTTCAACAGTATAACCTAACCTATCCTGACTAATGGAGGCAGAACAGGGATCAGTTCTACCCAATGACAGTATTTTTCTAGGTTTCTGGATAATTCTTGATTACATAGAAATCAAACCGAGATATTATACCTAAAACCACATGCAAGTTTTCTAAGTTAATTTGTGTTGAATGAAAATTCAGAATGTGGTTTTTGAAAAGCAAAACTAAGTTTTGACAAGTTTTGAACTTGTATAGCAATTAGAAGAGGCACATGCTTAATTCCCCAGCACCCTCTGTACTGTGATTCATACTCATTGTCCTGTGATTTTCTTTGAAGTTGCTTCATTCTTTTGAAGTTCACCTTGAACAACTGAGCAACTCTAAGACAGTCATTATTCCTTCACTCTGACATGACTAATAGCTTCTGCCATAGGTGACAGTTCTTTGCAATGTTTAATTTCTCTTTCTTTTCTTAAGATTTGCATTGAAATGTATCTTCTTCAAATGGATATGTTTATACCTATGCAGACTTAATCACATTTATAATAAGAGGTAACTCTTTTCAATGGATTACCTAACTGCCTGAAAAGATAGCCACTCTTAAGAGAACACCAAGATGATTCTCTCATAGTCGAGCTGGAAAATGTCCAACATTTGGTGATCTGTTCAACAAGGGGATGAAGAGGAAGGCTGTAAATTGAATGTACTAGTTATTGTTCTCTCATGAAATTAAAACTAGCTGAACTTCAGTTTCTAAACTGAGAATTCCTAGGCACATACTTTTTAAAAACTGAGCTGGGACTGAAATCTGGGTAAACTCGATTTTATCTAATTTTTAGCATTACTTCTCCATCTTGAGCAGCTAGGGCATTGAAGCATCTATCTACAAAGTCTCCAGTGATCAGGCCTGGGCTCTTGAAGAATTTAAAAAAAAAGGACAAAACACCAGTTTTGGATCTGAATTGATAGCTCAACATTCATGTTAGTATTTGTCATATTCCTTATCATCTTCTTTCTGCAACTCTACTATATCTGTGCTTTTTTTCACTAAAATTTATTATTTGTGTTTGTTTTTAAATTTTTTAAGTTTACTTATTTGGCTGCTCTGGGTCTTGGCTGAATCACACCAGGTCTTCAGTCTTCACTGTGGCATGTGGGATCTACTTCCATGAGCAGGGATTGAACGCTGGCCCCCTGCATCAGGAGTGTGAAGTCTTAGCCACTAGACCACCAGAGAAACCCTTTATTTGTGTTTTTTAAATCAGTATTTTGTTTTGTTACCTACAAGAAAGAATAAGTGGAATAATAGCCCACTGGATAATTTGATCCTTGTTTGTATGATCAGTGTAGCCAAACATTAAGAACAAATGGAGAAACGATTGTTATGAAATATAAGATTATATTATTTTTGGTACTGTCTCCTCTTTAAAGCTACTGGAATAATAATCGCAATGTTTCTCAAATTTTAATGTATGTAGGAAAATTTGCATTTTGATTCAGTAGGTCTGGGAAAGTTCTGGAAATTTTTAAGAAGCTCCCTGATGATGCTAATGCTACTGATCTGTTCTTTGGTCCTTACTTTAAGGAGCTTACCTCTATAACATCCATTCACTCACTCACTCATTCATTCATCGGTGGACATTTATTAAACCCCAGTATGAGGTAGGCCTTCTAGTTTTTAAAATAGGACATTTCCTTGCTCTTAAGGAGCTCCCATTGTAACAAAGTTAAGCTCAAACCCAAATAACTAAAGGGAAAAAAAGTAATGTAATTGAGATGACTACAAAAGCTATGGAAGGTCAGATAGGGAATGATTAATTCCTCTAGTAATGTGGCAAGAAGGTAGGAGCTGGCAATGAAGACTTCCTCTGACCTAAGACTTAAGGACTAGAAGTTGCTTCATTTTAAGGATTTATGGTTGCTGGAACAAGGCCTAAGGAGTTGCTAAACTACATGACCAGCTATGCCTACAAGTAAAGAATACTAAGAATGGGGCTTGCAACCTGACAGGATTTTCAGACAGGAACTATCCTCATCTCTCTCCACCAAAAAAAAAAAAAAAAGGTGAAAGCAAGCACAATAGTTAAATTCAGTTAAATGATCAGTTAGAAATGAGTCACTAGCCATTTATTTTCAATTCAGATTAAGAAAATTCAAATTCTTACCTAATAGTTTTTATAAATTTTTGTTGTTGTTCAATCGCTCGGTCATGTCCAACTCCTTGTGACCCCATGGACTGCAGCACTCCAGGCTTCCCTGTCCTTCACTATCTCCTGGAGTTTGTTCACATTCATGTCCATTGAATGAGTGATGCCACCCAACCATCTCATCCTGTGTTGCCCCCTTCTATTTCTTACCTTCAATCTTTACCAGCATCAGGGACTTTTCCGATGAGTCAGCTCTTTGCATCACGTGGCCTAAATATTGGAGCTTCAGCTTCAGATATCAAAGGATTTGTCTACTCCAAATCCTTTGATATCATTGCTTGCCTCCTCCCCCAAAATTTTGCAAGAGTAGATTTATCTTTAAGTTAATGAAGCTTCTGAACACTTTAATAGCCTTTTCTAAGACCCTAGGAAAGATTTTAGCTATCTTGTTTCACGATTTTGTGTCTTTAAAGAAAAAAAAAAAAAAAAAAACCTCCCCAAATTGTGTAAGATTCAGACTCCAGGAAACCTGACTCCACCCCTGAAAGTATTCCCTCTATTGTCATCACGCATTTAGTATTTAGAATCANGTCTTTAAAAAAAAAAAAAAAAAAAAAACCTCCCCAAATTGTGTAAGATTCAGACTCCAGGAAACCTGACTCCACCCCTGAAAGTATTCCCTCTATTGTCATCACGCATTTAGTATTTAGAATCATCACGCATTTAGTATTTGCTTTGAGGAATGTGTACTGGCATCACTATAATTGGTAAATGATATTTAATCAATTTCGTACAGTTGAGCTCTGCAGGTAATAAACAACTCAAAGAAAGAAACTCTCCAGAGATGATAAAAATTATCTCTTACCTCATGAATATTCCATTTGCTCATTTTCTACAGATGGATGATTTCATTTGAAAGTAATAGAAAAACTCAGAACAGCCTGCATGAAGTGAACAGTGCTCAGTGTAGACATATCCTAATGAAATCAGCCTCTTAGCCTAACTGTTGATGTGCAATGTACTGAACCCCCCTCCTCGAGGGTTTATACTCATCCATCCTCCTTCCCTGACATTAGAATGGAAGGATAGCATATATTCATGTTTGGAAATGTTGAAGCCATCTACTCCATTTAATTTTGACTAATGTGTCTTATCTTCATAATAACTGTCTGAATATAATTAGTCCTCTTTTCTCTTACACAGTTAAATTTGATTCTTATAGCCTAAGTTTCCTGTAGGTGATAAAATGATACAATCCTTTAAAAAATAGTTTAATATAATCCAAAGGAAAGTCTATTTACACTTGGTTAAAATTTTTGTTTTCCATTTTTTTAGTGTTATCTTTTGCCTAAGGCAGTGGGGGAAATTTGTATAGTAGGCTGCTCAGGTAATCTATCTGTAGACTTTCCTTTTTTTTTTTTCCTTTTTTTAACCTTTTCAAAATTAAATTATTCAAAATAAATTTTGAAAGCTTCTATTGCATAAGATGTGGTGCTCGTCTCAGTCTGGGACAGGGATGGGCTGTAATGAGTAGAATAATATTCAATTCCTGAGGCTGAAATATATTGTCATTTGCATCCATCTCTATGCTATAATGGAAGGACCATAAGAGAGAAATATGCAAAGCAAATGAGAGGCCTTAATTATAAACAGGAGATTTCTGCTTAGTCTATAGTCTAAACCACAGTTACTTTCTTACAGTTTATTCTTCAGTGAGAGTTAATAGACATCATATTTTTCTGTTCATTGTTTCTACAGCTGTTCTCCTTTTCATCCAAAGGTATACTTTAGCAACCTGATTTCAGAGCTGAGTCAGAGCCTTTCTCTTCCTTGCCTACATTTTTAAATTAATGTATAAATTATACAGCAAAATGAACAAATCTTGAAGTAGATCATTCATTGAATTTTGACAGATGTCTACCCCACATCAAGATAGAGTACTCTCATCATCCTAGAAAGCACCCTGTGTCCTTTTCTGTCTCTACCCTCCCAGAAGCAACCTGTGTTCTGATATCTTTCTCCATAAATGAGCATTGCCTGTTCTTAAAATCATATTAGTAGAATTACACACACACGTGCTTTGTTCTCATTTCTTTCACTCAGCATGCTTCAGAGATGTACCACATTGCAGCGTGTATCAGGAACTTGTCCCTTTTATTTCTAAGCAGTATTCCTTTGTATGAATATATCACAACTTGCTTATCCATTTACCTATTAATAGACATTTCACATTCCTATGTTTTGCTATTGTGGACAAAGCTGCAATGACGATTCTTATTCAGGGCTTTTTGTGAACATATGTCTTATGTTGGGTAAATATCTGAAAGTAGAATTTCAAAATTATTAGATAGATGTGTGTTTGACTCTAATAAGAAGCCACCAGTCTTTAATAAGAATGTACCTGCCAGTTTTCAATATCGGTTGTTCCATTTTACACTCATACCAGCAATGTATGAGAGAGCAAACAGTTCTGTATCCTTTCCAACATTTGGTGGTGGTGGTATTGGTGTTTTAGTCAGTAAGTTGTGTCCAGCTCTTTGCAACCCCATGGACTGGGAAGCCTGGCAGGCTCCTCTGTCCATGGGATTTCCCAGACAAGAATACTAAAGTGGGTTGCCATTTCCTTGTATTGTCAGTCTTTTTTTTAATTTTAGCCACTCCAGTGAGTGTGCAGTGGCCTTTCATTATAGTTTTGCTTTGAATTTCTTATATGACTACAATTTTGAGCATCTATTTGCCTATTTGTTGCTCATACATATTATATCTTATCCTGCAAAGTGTCAGTCAAAGTCTTTGCCCATTTTTTAAAATAAACTTATTTATTTTTGAATAATTATAGGTTTACAAAAAATCTGAAAATGATAGTACAGAGAGCTTCTTTATACCTCTCACCCATTTTTCTGACTAATAATATTTTACATTTCTATGGTGTATTTGTCAATATTAAGAAACCAACGTTGGGCTTCCCTGGTGGCTCAGTGGTAAAGAATCTGCCTGCCAAGGCAGGAGACATGGGTTTAGTTCCTTGGTCGGGAAGATCCTCTGGACAAGGGAATGGCTCCCCATTCCAGGATACTTGCCTAGGAAATCCCGTGGACAGAGAAGCCTGGCAAGCTACAGTCCACAGGGTTGGCAAAGAATCAGACACCACTTAGCAACTAAACAACAAATGGGATATCTACATGTCATTCCTGGCAATGTTAGCCTTTATCACTTGGCTAAAAAAATGTCTTTAGGTTCTTACAAGGGACAATACTAAGGAGTAATTGTATGTATATTCAGTTCAGTCGATTCTCAGTACGCCAGGCCTCCCTGTCCATCACTAACTCCCAGAGTTCACTCAAACTCATGTCCATCAAGTCAGTGATGCCATCCAGCCATCTCATCCTCTGTCGTCCCCTTCTCCTCCTGCCCTCAATCTTTCCCGCATCAGAGTCTTTTCCAAAGAGTCAACTCTTCGCATGAGATNTTTAATTTATAAGGATTCTTTTTTTTTAATTAAAATTGTCTTTCTTTCCCAATTTCTTCTATTTAAAAGAGAATCTCTCTTTATAGAGAAGGCCCATGTGTTCTTTTTATGTGTCTTTTTTATTTTTTTTAATGATAGACATTGCTGCTGCTAAGTCGCTTCAGTCGTGTCCGACTCCTTGCGACCCCAGAGACGGCAGCCCACCAAGCTCTTCCGTCTCTGGGATTCTCCAGGCAAGAACATTGGAGTGGGTTGCCATTTCCTTTTCCAATGCATGAAAGTGAAAAGTGACAGTGAAGTAGTTCAGTAGTGTCCGACTCCTAGCGACCCCATGGACTGCAGCCTACCAGGTTCCTCCATCCATGGGATTTTCCAGGCAAGAATACTGGAGTGGGTTTCTATTGCCTTCTCCAATGATAGACATTAGGTGCTGTTAACTTTATTCAGAAAGTGTTTCAGATCTCTCACTCGCTTGCTCGCTCACTCTTAGCAAGCCCCTAAATTATCTTATCATTACATGGAGGACAAATTTTAAAAGTTGTACCAAAGAATAGTATCATATTTATAATACTCATCCACTCCTCATGACTTTAAATAGACCCTCTTATTTTTAAAATATTAAAAACATACTTTCTTTTTACCCAGAGATGGAAATACTTAAAACATCCTTCCCTTTTATTTAAACTCCTTCCTGTTTTCTGGATCATATAAATTCCCTAATTGTAAAGTACTAATAAAAAGGATTCCAAATTTTCCTGAACTTAGATTCTCATGAGCAATAATAGCATCTTAGTGGCACATCTAACCTTTTTGTGTTCCTTTAAATTTTCACTTTTGTTCTAGCAAATCCACCTGGTGTTATTAGAATGCTCCATTTCTATAGCAGGATTGGGCTAGTTGATGATAGTTGCCAGGGGAATTCCAAAATGCTACTCCATACTTGGGTTTCTTAACGTTCAGTTTTATTTATTTATTTTTTTAAGCTTCTAGTGGGAGATTTAACAGGACGTTTTATTTGCAAATTAAAGTTTGTTCTTGAGCTGGCTGCCAGAATGGGAAGCTGAACTAAATGTCCACAGTTCTCTGTTCTACCATCATTCTCCCTACCCACTTTGTAAATTCAAGTAGCAGACTGTATTCAATTGTCAATGATGATTTATTATCTCATATTAACCATCTGTCCCAGGATTCCTGAAAAAAATTATTTAAGCTTTTAGCTAAAGGTTTTCTTTATGAAAATGCCATACATGGCATGGTAAAACATTTCAGAAAGTTCTAACTTTGGATATTATAACAGTTCACAAACAACAAGCCTTTCTTAGTTCCCACTTAAATGACTCTTTAAAAAAAAGTTTGGCCAATGCTTTCTTAAGAAATGGTATATATGTTGTGGGATAAGTGTTCTGTGCAGTTTTTATTGCAATTTTTGAAAAGAGAGTAACCTATCTTGTCCAAAGATTTGGTGGTCTTTCCTCTTACAGGGCAACCATATCCAAGATAATTTTTGCTGTTTTTCTTTTTCCAGCTAAAACCACATACAAAGTGATCAAAAAGGAAAGACTAAGATAGTCTACATGAATAATTCTGTCTGGAGTCTGATCTTGCAAAGTTCATGCAACCGATCATTTTCCTTTAGTCTTAAAATTTCTGATAATTGTGAGTGTTTGGGATGTTGAAAAATAAAAACAGAAACAGACTAAAACCTTAGAGATCATTACCTAAGATTAAATTTTTAGATTTTAGATTCAGAAACTGAGGGCAAGTGGAAGATAACTTTTTTCCAGATTATATTCAGGGCTGGACCTCAGGCCTCCTACTTTCCAGACCACAAACCAGGCTGCAGTTTCAATGAACAAACGTTTCATTTTTATCCTCTTTTTTGCATCTGATGTTCTTTGCCCTTCTCTTAAAATTGTTTCAAGACTGCTCAGTAAATATTTCATTGAGCATTGTCATCCTTTTAATATACATACTACTAATTGACTAGTATTTATTTTTCTTTTCAACAATGTCAGAATCTCCCAACTAGTTTTCATAGGATAGTGCTACTTCCTACTTGCCTGAAATCTTGAAAGGAATATACCAATGAACAAAGAAGTGAGGGAAATTATTTTAAATGTGAAGAAATTTTTGAGAGTGAAGAAATGCCACCTCGCTGTCCTTTCCTTTTAGCTCTAGAATATTGTATGTGCATGCTTAGTCACTTCAATCATGTCCAACTCTGTACGACCATGCACTGTAGCTTGCCAGGCTCCACTGTCCTTGGAACTCTCCAGGCAAGGATACTGGAGTGGGTTGCCATACCCTCCTCCAGAGGATCTTCCCAACCCCGGAATTGAATCCATGTCTCTTATGTCTCTTTTATTGACAGGCGGGTTCTTTACCACCTGGGAAGCTCCTAGATAATCACAGGTCACCCAGCAAGGAGTCCCTGGTGGGCTTCCAAAGAGCCCAGACAGTTTTTATTTCATAGACTGTACTAGCCCACTTTCTTTTCTGAAAGAGGAGCGTTCATGTTCTAAAAACATTAGTGTCTGAAAATTACAACCACAAATTACTTTAGCAAAATTATGTATGTACCTTACATGCATGGTTTGAGTTGGCTTCTGGTTCCAAATCTAACTGGTTAACAATAGAGTATATCAAATTAGATCCATTTTAGAAAATACAAACCTACACTTTGCTACATTTTCTAGTCATGGTAAACTCTTTGTAGTCCAAAAAGTTTATCAGATACTTTGTTTCCTCTTGGTGTTTATGTTGTTGTTCAGTCACTAAGTCATATCTGACTCTTTGTGACCCCATTGGACTGTAGTACACCAGGCTCCTCTGTCCACCACTATTTCCTGGAGTTTTCTCAAAGTCAAGTCCATTGAGTGGAGGATGCTATCTAACCATTTCATCCTCTGCCACCCCCTTCTCTTTTTTTGCCTTCAGTCTTTCCCCACCTCAGAGTCTTTGCCAATGAGTCAGCTCTTCACATCAGGTGGCCAAAGTATTGTAGCTTCAGCTTCAGCATTGGTCCTTCCAATAAATATCCGGGGTTGATTTCCTTTAGGATTGACTGGTTTGATCTCCTTGCAGTCCAGGGAATGCTCAAGAGTATTCTTCAGCACTAGAAGTTGAAAGCGTCAATTCTTTGGCACTCAGCCTTCCTTATGGTCCAACTCTTACATCCATACGTGACTGCTGACTACATAATTACATGACTTCTGGACATGGTGTTCATGTAATTTGAGCCATTTATCTAGAAATCTAGAGAATATTCATCTCCATTTTATTTTCTGTTCATCCTTCAAGACTGGGTAAGCATTGCAATCTCAGAAAAAAAATTTTCTTGGATACCTCCTTTGCTCCAGCCAAGGCTATGCGCATCATCTGCAGACTCCCACAGTGCCATCTGTCCACCTTTATCATGATACTTACCTTATGGTGCTGCTTGTATTTCACACTAGGCTTTTAAGATTTTCAAAAATTTAAGTCATAATACTTTAGCATTGATCATTCATTGGTCCTAATATTAGCACTGATTCTGAACCTACATTGTTTAATATCTCCAGAACATGGTAGGAACCTGAAACATATATGAGTGAATGAATAAGCAGATTTTATTAATGGGCTTCATTGCACATCTTACTATTCTTGGTTCAACTGTGAATGTGGTGAAACTTCAGTGACACTCAAAATTTTTTAAGAGAGCACTCAAAAAAATTAAACTCTTAATTTTTAATCATTTTATGAATGATTACTGCAAGCACACTCAAGGCCTTGTTTCTGTGTGTCTTTTTTTTCCCCCTGATAATTCTGCTTTTTGGCTTAGGGGCTGCTCCTTTAAGGGTGTTTTTTAGCAGAAGAATAAACATGTCTTTGCCAATACTTCCTTGACGGACAAGTAGGATGAGCAGAGGGAATATTGAAGGAGAGATGTGGCTTTGGGGTTGCAATTTTGAAGCCAATTTGGTGGTGGGTGTTTTTTTTTTCTTCCTGTTTTTTTTAAGAAGTGCATCTTGTTTTAAGTTTTTACTCCAATATTAGCTCAGTGGGAAAATATTTTCTTGCAAAACTGATGAAAATTTGTTGAAGTTCCCTTATTTTCATTGGAAATCCTGAACCAGGAATCAAAAACTATAAGTGGCCACCCCAACTTCCTAACCGGTTTCCTGGACTTGGTCGAGGTACTTGACCTCTCTAAGCTTCAGTTGCTTCCTATATAAAGGTCTAAAATCATTTCTTATTTCATAATAAGATAATGTACGTGAGAACAGCTTGAGATATTATTATGAAAGATGATTTATTACTTAAAATGTGTCTGAAAGTGAGGAGTTGAAAAATTTTAAAGTATATAACTGCTTTGTTTTTAAGTCCAAGTGGCTTTCTCAAGAACCCAAAAGCATTTTCCGGCTCTAGTAACTAAATCATTGGCCAGACAGTTTATTCTTTGCATATTTGGATACTGGCGAGTTTATGGGACTCCACATTTTGTTTGTTTGTTTTTTGGTTTTTTTAAAGGAGTGCATTTTGTTTTAAATTTTTAGTCCAATATTAGCTCAGTGCAGAAACATTTTCTTGCAAAACTGATGAAAATTTGTTGAAGTTCCCATACTTTCAGTGGGAATCCTGAAACAGAAATCAAAAACTATAAAAGGCCACCCCAACTTCCTATCCTGTTCCAGGAAACCAACAAAGTAATTGTATCCTAGTTAATTTGGGGAAGGCTGAATGCTGTGGACATTCTGCTATGATTTTAGGCAGTAGTGGTTATACTTTACAGTCTGTCTAGAGATCTCTTCTAAAGAATACATGCCATAATGCCAAGATGATTGACTTTATGTTGAGTACTTTGTTATTTTTTTTATCTTATGTTTAAAGTGGTTACACACACACACACACATATATACATATAACTAAGAGGATATCAACTAATAGTTTTAAGTAGTCTGAAGGCCTTTACTGTGAACCCTACATTAAAGGTATCATTGACTGTAACGGATAAGCAGTATAAAGCAATCACCATGTTTTTACCTAGAACAATGTTCACATGGACGGATTCTGCTGATGACATACCAAGTTGCTGTTATTTAGTCACCAAGTTGTATCTGACTCTTTTGCAACACCATGGACTATATATAGCCTGCCAGGCTCCTCTGTCAATGGAATTCTCCCGGCAAGAATACTGCAGTGGGTTGCAATTTCCTTCTCCAGGGGATCTTCTCAAACCAGAGCTCAAACCCACACCTCCTGCATTGGCAGGCAGATTCTTTACCACTGAGTCACCAGTGAAGCCTGGCATACCGAGAATACTTAGCAAAAACAGGGGGGAAATTCCTTTAAAGTTAGATGTAGAAAAACTAGGTTATTGGTGTAAAATGTATTTTCTCTTTTGGTTTTAAGGTGCCTGAATTCCAAAACAGCAATTGGGTGAAATAGTCCTTGGTCAGGTTTGATTCATAGCTCAAATAAAAGAGAGGAATCTTTTATTCCTTGTGATGACAAGGGATAAAATACATACAAGTATACCACCTCTGAATCTTTCTAAGCCCCTTGATTTCAAAGAAAATTTACAAACCACCCTCAAGAGGCCTTTAAAACCAAATGCGTGCTCTGAAAATGGGAACTGCATTTTATCTGTCTTCTTTTGTAAGCCTAGATAGCTGGAAAAGTATTATAAAGATAATTAATATAGTAGGAATATATATCAGCTCAGTTCTTACCAATTTTTAACTAAGGAAGAATGCTATCATTTTATCACATTGTTTCAGTTGAAAATATAGACATCTTAAGATATGTGTGTGTGTAAAATATATAATTTTATATGGGTATATGCATATATACACATATATGTATAAATCTCCAAGGATATTTACAGGTCTTTAAACCTCAGTTTCAAATGAAGTAAATGCTTTTGCAGGTCTTTAAACCTCAATTTCATGTAAAGTAAATGCCCATAGCAATCACCATATGTCTCTCTGTTTACAAGGATAAAAGCAAGTTGAAATAAACAACAGTGGTACTTAATTCTTTTCAGAAAAGTATTTCTCAATAATTACTCTTCATACTTACAGCTCTGTTACTAGCAGGTAATTTTAGCTCCCAATAACTTACTTAAGCTTATTTATTTCTGTTTTGAAAGTAATTTTCCAGCTTTAATGCAATTCAGCATAGCACTGCTATTTTAATGAAGATGATGATGTTGGCAAATTGATTACATAAATCAACTGTTTACAAATTCATTCTCTATCATTTTAATTTTATTTGGAGCCTGTAACTCCAACTGAGTATATAGGTAGAAATGGTGATCTTAGACAGTATATATTTACTACCTAACAGATGTACAATTCTGCGAGCCCCTAAGGCAGATATTTAAAACCTCTAGAATTGCTCCCAATCTGAAAGGTTTAGATCTAACAAAAGTCAGTTTAACATAAATTTATTGAATACCCACTGTGTACCAGATGCTATGCTAGGTACTGTGTATAGAAAGATTAATAAGAAATGACTTCTGCCCTTGTGGGGGCTGGACAGACAATTGCAATGTAATATAATTATAATAAGTGCTATGAAGATAACAATGATACAGATTCAAATAATAGTGGAGAATTTTTACATCCATGTTTAGGAGAGGTATTAGTTTGTAGTTTTCTTGCCTAATACTGTCTTTTTCTGGTTTCCTGTTTATTTATTTTTTTTAAGGTTTATTTTATTTTATTTTTTTACTTTATTTTACTTTACAATACTCTATTGGCTTTGCCGTACATCGACATGAATCCCCCACAGGTGTACACGAGCTCCCAATCCTGAATCCCCCTCCCACCTCCTACCCCACATTGTCTCTCTGGATCATCCCCGTGCACCAGCCCCAAGCATCCTGCATCCTGCATCGAACATAGACCAGCGCCTCATTTCTTACATGATAGTATACATGCTTCAATGCCATTCTCCCAAATCATCCCACCCTCTCCCTCTCCCTCAGAGGCCAAAAGTCCATTCTATATGTCTGTGTCTCTTTTGTTGTCTCACATACAGGGTGATCATTACTATCTTTCTAAATTCCACATATATGTGTCAGTATACTTACTGGTGTTTTTCTTTCGGCTTACTTCACTCTGTATAATAGGCTCCAGTTTCATCCATCTCATTAGAACTGATNTGTCTCTTTTGTTGTCTCACATACAGGGTCATCATTACTATCTTTCTAAATTCCATATATATGTGTCAGTATACTATATTGGTGTTTTTCTTTCTGGCTTACTTCACTGTGTATAATAGGCTCCAGTTTCATCCACCTTATTAGAACTGATTCAGATGTATTCTTTTTAATGGCTGAGTAATACTCCATTGTGTATATGTACCACAGCTTTCTTATCCATTCATCTGCTAATGGACATCTAGGTTGTTTCCATGTCCTGGCTATTATAAACAGTGCTGCAATGAACATTGGGGTACATGTGTTAATATGTATTGTTAATCTATTTAGGAATTTAAAAAATAGGAGTTTAGCCCTAGTGTGAAAACAATAAGACAATTGTTAATTTTAGCCAAGAGTATAAATTTAGCTGGTGACTTCTGCAAAAGAACTGACCTTTATGTTACATTTCTACTATGTTGCAACCTGCTGTACCTTTACCCTATGAGACTGCAACTTTTCTGTTTTCTCTTAAACTCAAGGCCATAAGATAATGCACAAAGATCCACTATGGAAAAGACTCTCATAAACAAAGAAATATGCAGAAAACATCCTGGGTTTCGTAAAGGGCAAACTGATGTAATGTTAGACTAACTCTGTATGCTTATCTCTCATTTCCCTTTAGAAATGTACTAACTTAGGGTATAAAAATCACTGTGAAAAATAAAGCGGTGGCAGCAGAACAGCAGACCCTGCTGCACACCCTAGTCTGCTCTCTCTCTGTCTCTCTTTCTCTATACTCACTGATGCCATTCATCCTGAAGGTACCCCTGGATCCTGTCGAGGCTGGACCCTGGCAGCTAACAAACACATGAAAAGATGCTAAACATTGCTCATTATTAGAGAAGTGCAAATCAAAACTACAATGAGATATCACCACATGTGGGTCAGAATGACCATCATCAAAATGTCTACAAACAATAAATGCTGGAGAGCATGTGGAGAAAAGGGAACACTCTTGCTCTGTTGGTGGGAATGTAAATTGATACAACCACTATGGAAGATGGTCTGGAGATTAAAAAGTAGGAATAAAACCACCATATGACCCAGCAATCCCACTCCTAGGCATACACCTTGAGCAAACCAAAATTGAAAAAGACACATGCATCCCATTGTTCATTGCAGCACTGTTTACAATAGCTAGAACATTGAACCAACCTAGATGTCCATAGACAGATGAATGGATAAAGAAGTTATGGTACATATATACATAGAATATTACTCAGCCATAAAAAGGAATGCATTTGAGTCAGTTCTGATGAAGTGGATGGACGTAGAACCTGTTATATAGATTGAAGTGAGTCAGAAAGAGAAAATAAATATCATATTCTAATGCATATATATAGAATCTAGAAAAAAATGGTACTGAAGAATTTATTTTCAGGGCAGCAATGGAGAAACAGACATAGAGAATAGACATATGGACATGAGAAGAGGGGAGGAGAGGGTTGAGATGTATGGAAAGAATAACATAGAAACTTACATAACCATATGTAAAATAGATAGCCAATGGGAATTTGCTGTATGGCTCAGGAAACTTAAACAGGGACTCTGTATTTATCTAGAGGGGTGGGATGAGGCAGGAAATGGGAGGGAGGTTCAAAAGGGAGGGGATATATATTTACCTATGACTGATTCTTGTTGAGGTTTAACAGAAAACAACAAAATTCTGTAAAGCAATTATCCTTCAATAAAAAAATAAATAAAAAGTAATTTAAATCTCAAAAATTTACTTTTAATGAAGAAATTGAATGGCATTGTTATTATAAGCCCAGAAGTGAGAAATTTTTAAGGATATATGGATCCTTAAAGAGATATTATCTTTGAATATTTTAAGGAACTCCATAATAACCACAGCAGAATCCAGTTAATAACTTTGAAAAAAAGAATTTTCTAAACAAAGGCAAATTTCCAAGCACTATTGGTACAACATAAATTCAAAACTAATCAAGAGTAAATTTGTGATGGTTTTGACATTTGTTTTGTTGGTTTGATGTTTTTTGATATATTAGCAAACATTTAAGTGGTCACTAAACAATGGCTTGAAGAAATGCAGCTGCATTAAATTTTTCCAGATGATAGCATAGATTTTTATCAATGCTCTCCACCCAGACTGGCTTTCTGTATCTCCTGCTGGTTACCTAGTAATATATAAAGAATTTTCCTTCTTATCTACTCACTCCTGGAAAGCAAGTTGTCTTTAAATATCAACCAAGGCTTCAGAATGGCCTCTTAACAGGGAACTGGCTTACAGAGGACTTTCCTGTGGCCTTACTGACAGAGATATTTAAAAATAGAATACTTGTATTCTTTTCTCAGTAGCTTCCTAAATCTCCTTTAGACTTGAGGAGTGAAGAAGGAACTGCTTGAATGAAACACCATCAATGGCATATTTCATATGAAAGTTTCTCAAAGCCAAAAGAAGACACTTATTACTTGAATGTCCATCGTGTTGAACAAGTCAAACATTTTCTCTCCTCTGAATTAAGAAAATAAAAGTGTTGTATAGTTTGGACAAATTCATATCATTGAAATTTCAAAATATGCAATTTTTCCCATCAAAAATTTTATGATCAAAATTCTCATTTTATTTGCTGCTGTGGTTCAGAGGAGCTATCCCACGTTGAAGGTCAGGAATGGTGGCAGTAAGGAGATACCTCTCATCCAAGGTAAGAAGCAATGGCTGTGATTTGCTGGAACAGCCCTGAAGAGATACCACATGCCCAAGGTAAGAGAAACCCAAGTAAGATGGTAGGTGTTGCAAGAGGGCATCAGAGGGCAGAAACACNGATTAGTTGTTTGTCAGTTGCTTCATTTGCTATTGTTTTCTCCCATTCAGAAGGCTATCTTTTCACCTTACTTATAGTTTCCTTTGTTGTGCAGAAGCTTTTAAGTTTAATTAGATCCCATTTGTTTATTTTTGCTTTTATTTCCAGTATTCTGGGAGGTGGATCATAGAGGATATCCTGCTGTGATTTATGTCAGAGAATGTTTTGCCTATGTTCTCCTCTAGGAGTTTTATAGTTTCTGGTCTTACATTTAGATCTTTAAAAAATATGGAACGCTTCACGAATTTGCGTGTCATCCTTGCGCAGGGGCCACGCTAATCTTCTCTGTATCGTTCCAGTTTTAGTATATGTGCTGCCAAAGCAAGCACTGATTTCCTGTTTAGAAAATACGTGTATTCAGGTTTTCTTTTTCTTTTTGTGTGTGTGTGAATTTTGGCAGATTGCCTTTCAAGGAAATGGTTCTTTTAGGTTAGCAAAGTTGCGGTAATATTCCTCTATTATCCCTTAATGCCCATGGGATCTGTACTGATGTCCCCTGTTTCCTTTCTGATAGTTAGTAATTTGTATCACCTCTCATTTTTTTCTAACTTAGGCTGGCTTGGTGTTTGTTGATTTTATTGATCTTTTTAGGGAACTCTTTTACTTCTGTTGAATTTCTCTATTGATTTCCTTTATTCAATTTCATTTTCTGCTTTTTTTTTTCTTTCTTGTCTTTGCTTGCTTTGCATTTGATTCACTCTTCTTTATCCAGTTTTCTAAGGTGGAAGCTTAAATTACTGATTTTAGATCATTCTTTCTTTTCTTATATGTGGTCAGTGCTGTACGTTTCCCTCAAAGCACTGTCTTTTTTTTCATTCCTCACTCACTAATTCGGGTCTGACTCTTTTCAAGCCCATGAACTGCAGCTTCTCTGTCCTCCACTATCTCCTGGAATTTGCTCAGATTCATGTCCGTTGAATCCATGATGATATCTAACCATCTCATCCTCTGCTGCCCCTTTCTCCTTTTGTCTTCAGTCTTTTCCAATAACTCAGCTCTTCATCAGGTAGACAAAGTATTGGAGCATCAGTCCTTCCAATGAATATTCAGGGTTGATTTCCTTTAGGATTGACTGGTTTGATATCCTTGCTGTCCAAGGGACTTTCAGAGTCTTCTCCAACACCACAATTTGAAAGCATCAGTTCTTTGGCACTCAACCTTCCTTATGGTCCAGCTCTCACATCTGTATATGACTATTGGAAAAATCATAGCTTTCACTATATGGACCTTTGTCAGCAAAGTGATATCTCTGCTTTTGTCATAGCTTTCCTTTCATTGAGCAAGCATCCTTTAATTTCATGGCTGTAGTCACTGTCTACAGTGACTTTGGAGCCCACAAAAAGAAAATCTGTCAGGGCTTCCACTTTTTCCCCTTCTATTTACCATGAAGTGATGGAACCAGATGCCATGATCTTCGCCTTTTCAATGATGAGTTTTAAGGTAGCTTTTTCACTATCTTCCTTCACCTTTATCAGGAGGCTCTTTAGTTCCTCTTTGCTTTCTGTCATTAGAGTGGTATCATCTGAATATCTGAGGCTACTGATATTTCACCTGGAATTTTGATTCCAGCTTGTGATTCATCCAACCTGGCATTTTGCATGGTGTACTCTGCAAGAAGTTAATGAGCAGGGCGACTACACACATCCTTGACATACTCCTTTCTCAATTTTGAACGAGTCCAGTGTTCCATATTCTATTTTAACTCTTTGTTCTTGACTCCCATACAGGTTTCTCATGAGACAGGTAAAGGTGGTCTGATGTTCCCATCTCTTTGAGAATTTTCCATTTTGTTCTGATCCACACAAAGGCTTTAGCATAGTCAATGAAGCAGAAGTAGATGTTTTTCTGGAATTCCCTTTCTTTCTCTATGATCTAACAGATTTTGGCAATTTGACCTCTGTTTCCTCTGCCTTTTCTAAATCCAGCTTGTACATTTTGAAGTTCTTAGTTCACGTGCATCCAATTAATCTTGTTAAGTTGTATTTTTATTTTTAATTTGTTTCAAATATTTTAAAATTTCTCTTGAGACTTTTGTTTCCCCCCCTGTGTTATTTAGAAGTGTGTTGTTTAATGTCCGAGTATTTTAGGACTTTTCCATTTACACTTCTGGTTTTGATTTCTAATTTAATTCCATTGTGGTCTAAGAGCAGACATTGTATGATTTCTACTTAAAAAAAAAAAAGAATTAAGGTGTGATTTATGGCCCAGAAAGTAGTTTATCTTGGTAAATGTTCCATGTGAGCTTGAGAAGACTATATAATCTGCTGTTGCTGTGTGAAGTAGTTTACAGATGTTAATTGTATACAGTTGATTAATAGTGCTGTTGAGTTCAACTATGTCCTTGCTGATTTTGTGTCTGCTGAATGGTGCATTTCTGATAGAGAGGTGTGAAAGTCTCCAACTATAATAGTAGATTCATTTGTTTTCCCTTGAATTCTTATCCCTTTTCCCCTCGCTGTTGCTAGGGGTCCACACACTAAAGATCGTTAAGAACTTCCTAGTGTACTGATTTCTTTATAATTGTTTAATGCACTTCATTATCCCTGATAATTTTCCTTGTTCTGAAATCCTCTCTAACTTAATACAACTAGTCAGTTTCCTATGATTAGTGTTATCATTGCTTTACATATGGGCTTCGCTTATGGTTTAAATGGTGAAGAATCTGCCTGCAGTGCAGGAGACCTGGGTTCAAACACTGGGTCAGGAAAATCCCCTGGAGAAGGGAATGGCAACCCACTCCAGTGTCCTTGCCTGGAGGATCCCATGGATTGAGGAGCCTGACAGGCTACAGTCCAAGGGTCACAAAGAGTTGGACACAACTAAGCAACTAAGTCTTTCACTTTCTTTCACTTTATTTATATTCACTTTCTTTCACTATTTATATATTTAATGTAGTCTTCCAGGTGGCACAGTGGTAAACACTCTGCCTGCCAATGCAAGAGACAGAAGAGACACGGATTTGTTCCCTGTGTTGTTGTTATATGTATTCACACACACGTAAAATTGCATAGTTGAATATACTGTTGATGTTACTATTTTGAATAGTTATCTGTTAGGTCAATTAAGAATAATAAAAATAAAGTGAGTTTAGTTATTTGTTTTACTTATTTAGTCTCTGATGCTCTTTCCTTATGTAGATCATTTTTCTGACCTATATCATTTACCTCCATTCTGAAGAACTTCTTTCAACATTTCTTGCAAAGCAGGTTTGGCAATACATTTCTTCAATTTTTCATTTTTGTCTGAGAAACTCTTTATTTCTCTTTAACTTTTGAAGGATAATTCTCTACAGAGTATGGAATTCTGGGTTGTGTATGTGTGTTTTCGTCTCTCAATATTTAAAATATTTCACTCCATTCTCTTCTTGTTTGCACTGTTTGTGAGGAGAAATCAAATATAATTAATTTAGCTCTTCTGTAGGTAAGGCACTTTTTCCCCTCTAGCTTCTTTCAAAATTTGTTTCTTTATCTTTGACTTTCTAAAGTTTGTATATGATATGCCTAGGTTTTTGTCTAATTCTCAGAACTTCCTCTGTCTGAGGTGTGATGTCTGACATTAATTTGGAAAAACTTCCCAGTCATTATTGCTTTTAATATTGTTTTTGTTCCTTTCCCTGTTTCTTCCTCTTCTGATATTGCATGTATTTTACATTTTTTTAGGTGTCCCACAGTTTTTGCATATTCTGTTTGATTTTTTTTTTTTTTGGCTTTTATTCTTGTTTTCAGTTTTCAAGTTCATATTATCATAATTTTCAAACTTAGAGATGCTTTCCTCAGCCATGCCCTGTCTACTAATGAAACTGCCAAAAAACATTCTTTATTTCAGCTACAGAGGTGTTTTTTTTTAATCTCTAGCATTTCTTTTTTGGAGATTTCCAAGAATTTCTATCTCACATTATTCATCTGCTCTTGCATTTGTCCATTAAACCATTAAAAATATCAATTATTTAAAAAATCCTGTTTTGATAATTCTGACATTCCTGTCATATCTGCCTCTGGTTAATAGTTGTTCAGTCTCTTCAAACTATGTGTTTTACCTTTTATTATGCTTTGTAATTTTTTTGTTGAAAAACATGATGTGCTGGGTAAAATGAACTGCAGTAAATAAGCCTTTAGTAATGAGGCGGTAAGGTAGCAAAGGGAAGACATAGTGTTTTATATTCTTACGACTTAATTTCAGTCTTTTAGTGAGCTTGTGCATCTGGGTTGGGAATGTCACCAGCGCTTTTCAGTTTTTTCCCCTGGGCTACTGAGTGACTACTGGGTGCTGAAGTTGGTGTTTCCCTTCCTCAGGTAGATTAGGCAAAACCCTTGCAGCGTAAAATAATATTTTACCCTTGGGTAAAATAATTGGCATACCTGATTCTGGTTCATACTTGGTAAATTAGATTATCCTGTGGGTATAAATATTTTAAATTCAAACAGTTTACAAACCTGTCTGAGATTTTATTTTATAATAGATCCTATTATGATTGCCCTGCATATCTTCAAGCCCTCACATTCATCCTGAGATATGTAGATGGCTAGGACCTTCTCATGCACTCAGTCTTCTGCCTGGCAGGGATCATTTGGAGCTATCAAGGCTTGCCATGATTTATTCAACAGATTTTCCTGTTATATTTCTAGCTAATCTGGAGTCTTTGCATGTGTGCTAAGTTGCTTCAATCATATCCCACTCGTTGTGACTCTCTGAACTGCAGCTTGCCAGGCTCCTCTGTCCACGGAATTCTCCATGGAAGAAGACTGGAACGGGTTGCCATGCCCTCCTCCAGGAACTCTCCCCAACCCATGTCTTTTCCGTCTCCTGCATTGGCATGCAGGTTCTTTACCACTAATGCCACCTGGGAAGCTCAGACAGTCCGTGGCTTTCACCAACCAATATCGCTAGCTGAAGTTACTATGGTGTTTACTTTTTCTAGTATTTACCACCAAAATCACTGTTGTTCTTTAACAACACGCCTGCTTATGAGATTTTCCCATATGCTGCTCCAATGAAGTTGGTTTCCTGTGACAGCAAGCTTGTAGTATTCATAGATTTTCCTGCCCTTGTAGAACTACTGCACCCACAGAATTTGGGGGAGGAAATGTATAAGAGTAGTCCTAGTTTAGAACATCAGATTTCCACTGTTGCTAACTCAGGTTTCTGAATCAAAGGTTTGGAGATTTTTTTTTTTTAATACATATGCCTTTAGTCAGTTCCCAGAGTCCAGAAATGGCTATTTTTGGCAATTCTGTTTTTACGTTGTCCTGGGGATAGGACTTGCTGAGCACCTTTTTCCACCTTTATGTAATAATAATGGATAGTATAATAACAATAACATTTAATATGTCTCAAGCTATTACTCCAAATATTTTAATTATCTTTTCATTTTTACTAATTCACTAATCCATTCAATCTTCACAACCCAATGAAATTAAGAACCCTGATTTACAGATGAGGGAACTGACACACATATCTCACAGCTAGAAACTGGCAAAGTCAAACTTGGGAAGAAATCTGGCTCTAAGTAACTTTAAAATCTCTATATTTGATCAACTGGAGTATCTATAATATGTACACATGATCACTGTGCTATACTTCTTAGTTAATTTAAAATTCTGGACACCTCTATTGAAGTAAATATAAATACTGTCTGATTTTACTGAGGAGAAACTGAGACTATGTATCTTTTTAAATTCACAAAGCTAGCTCAATTCGGTTCATTTCAGTTGCTCAGTTGTGTCTGATCTTAGCGAACCCATGAATCTCAGCATGCCAGGCCTCCCTGTCCATTACCATATCCCAGAGTTCACTCAGACTCACGTCCATCGAGTCTGTGATGCCATCCAGCCATCTCATCCTCTGTGATCCCCTTTTCCTCCTGCCCCCAATCCCTCCCAGCATCAGAGTCTTTTCCAATGAGTCAACTCTTCGCATGAAGTGGCCAAAGTACTGGAGTTTCAGCTTTAACATCATTCCTTCCAAAGAAATCCCAGGGTTGATCTCCTTCGGAATGGACTGGTTGGATCTCCTTGCAATCCAAGGGACTCTCAAGAGTCTTCTCCAACACCACAGTTCAAAAGCATCAATTCTTTGGTGCTCAGCCTTCTTCACAGTCCAACTCTCACATCCATACATGACTACTGGAAAAACCATAGCCTTGACTAGATGGACCTTTGTTGGCAAAGTAATGTCTCTGCTTTT
>SJYV01019150.1:57770-114222 GCA_006410875.1 Neotragus pygmaeus
TCTTCATTTTCTGAATGTTGAGCTTTAAGCCAACTTTTTCACTCTCCTCTTTCACTTTCATCAAGAGGATCTTTAGCTCCTCTTCACTTTCTGCCATAAGGGTGGTGTCATCTGCATATCTGAGGTTATTGATAATTCACCCCCAGCTTGTGCTTCTTCCAGCCCAGTGTTTCTCATGATGTACTCTGCATATAAGTTAAAAAAACAGGGTCACAATATACAGCCTTGACGTACTCCTTTTCCTATTTGGAACCAGACTGTTGTTCCATGTCCAGTTCTAACTGTTGCTTCCTGACCTACATATAAGTTTCTCAAGAGGCAGGTTAGGTGGTCTGGTATTCGCATCTCTTTCAGAATTTTCCACAGTTTCTTGTGATCCACACAGTCAAAGGCTTTGGCATAATCAATAAAGCAGAAGTAGATGTTTTTCTGGAACTCTCTTGCTTTTTCCATGATTCAGAGGATGTTGGCAGTTTGATCTCTGATTCGTTTGCCATTTCTAAAACGAGCTTGAACATCTGGAAGTTCACGATTCACATATTGCTAAAGCCTGACTTGGAGAATTTTGAGCATTACTTTATAGCGTGTGAGATGAGTACAATTGTGTGGTAGTTTGAGCATTCTTTGGCATAGCCTTTCTTTGGGATTGGAATGAAAACTGATCTTTTCCAGTCCTGTGGCCACTGTTGAGTTTTCCAAATTTGCTGGCAGATTGAGTACAGCACTTTCATAGCATCATCTTTTAGGATTTGAAATAGCTCCACTGGAATGCCATCACCTCCACTATCTTTGTTCGTAATGATGCTTTCTAAGGTCCACTTGACTTTACATTCCAGGATATCTGGTTCTAGGTGAGTGATTACACCATTGTGATTATATGGGTCATGAAGATCTTTTTTGTACAGTTCTTCCTTGTATTCTTGCCACCTCTTCTTAATATCTTCTGCTTCTTTTAGGTCCAGAGCATTTCTGTCCTTTATCGAGCCCATCTTTGCATGAAATGTTCCCTTGGTATCTCTAATTTTCTTGAAGAGATCTCTAGTCTTTCCCATTCTGTTCTTTTCCTCTATTTCTTTACATTGATCGCTGCAGAAGGCTTTCTTATCTCTCCTTGCTATTCTTTGGAATTCTGCATTCAGATGCTTATATCTTTCCTTTTCTCCTTTGCTTTTTAGTTCTCTTCTTGTCACAGGTATTTGTAAGGCCTCCCCAGAGAGCCATTTTGCTTTTTTGCATTTCTTTTCCATGGGGACGGTCTTGATCCCTGTCTCCTGTACAGTGTCATGAACCTCCATCCATAGTTCATCAGGCACTCTATCAAATCTAGTCCCTTTAATCTATTTCTCACTTCCACTGTATAATCACAAGGGATTTGATTTAGGTCATACCCGAATGATCTAGTGGTTTTCCCTACTTTCTTCAATTTAAGTCTGAATTTGGCAACAAGGAGTTTATGATCTGAGCCACAGTCAGCTCCTGGTCTTGTTTTTGCTGACTGTATAGAGCTTCTCCATCTTTGGCTGCAAAGAATATAATCAATCTGGTTTCGGTGTTGACCATCTGGTGATATCCATGTGTAGAGTCTTCTCTTGTGTTGTTGGATCATTCCATATTCCAAGGCCAAATTTGCCTGTTACTCCGGGTGTTTCTTGACTTGCTACTTTTGCATTCCAGTCCCCTATAATGAAAAGGACTTTTCTTTTTGGGGTGTTAGTTCTAAAAGGTCTTGTAGGTCTTCATAGAATCGTTCAACTTTAGCTTCTTCAGCGTTACTGGTTGGGGCATAAGCTTGGATTACTGCAATAGTGAATGGTTTGCTTTGGAAACGAACAGAGATGATTCTGTCATTTTTGAGACTGCATCCAAGTACTGCATTTTGGACTCTTTTGTTGACCATGATGGCTACTCCATTTCTTCTAAGGGATTCTTGCCCACCATAGTAGATATAATGATCATCTGAGTTAAATTCACCCATTCCAGTCCATTTTAGTTTGCTGATTCCTAGAATGTCAACATTCACTCTTGCCATCTCCTGTTTGACCACTTCCAGTTTGCCTTGATTCATGGACCTAACATTCCAGGTTCCTATGCAATATTGCTCTTTACAGCATCGGACCTTGCCTCTATCATTAGTCAAATCCACAACTGGTATTGTTTTTGCTTTGGCTTCATCCTGTCATTCTTTTTGGAGTTATTTCTCCACTGATCTCCAATAGCATATTGGGCATCTGCCAACCTGGGGAGTTCCTCTTTCAGTATCCTATCATTTTGCCTTTTCATACTGTTAATGGGGTTCTCAAGGCAAGAATACTGAAGTGGTTTGCCATTCCCTTCTCCAGTGGACCACATTCTGTCAGCCCTCTCCACCATGACCCGTCTGTCTTGGGTCGCCTCACAAGGCATTGCTTAGTTTCATTGAGTTAGACAAGGCTGTGGTCTGTGCGATCAGATTGTCTAGTTTTCTGTGATTATGGTTTGTTGCATATGTGTCTTTAACTGTTATATCTTTTTGGTGAATTGACCCTTTTATCATACATAATACTATTCTTTGTCTCTTGTAAGAGTTTTTGACTTAAATTCAATTTTGTCTGATATTTGTATAGCCACTCTTTGTCTCTTTAAAATACTGCTTTCATGAAATACCATTTCCCATCCTTTCAATTTCAAACTATTTTTGCCTTTTATCTAAAGTGAGTCTCTTATAGACAACATACAGATGGATCGTGTTGTTTTTTTTTTTTTTATACATTCTACTAGTCTATGCCTTTTGAGGAATTTAATCCATTTACACTTAAATTATTGATAGAGAAAGACTCACTTTTGTCATTTTGCTGTTTCTTTTCTGNTCAGCTTTCTTCACAGTCCAAGTCTCACATCGATACGTGACCACTGGGAAAACCATAGCCTTGACTAGATGGACTTTTGTTGGTAAAATAATGGCTATAATCCAACAGATGTTGGCAATTTGATCTCTGGTTCTTTTGCCTTTTCTAAATCTAGCTTGTACATCTGGAAGTTCTCGATTCGTGTACTATCGAAGCCCACCTTGAAGGATTTTGAGCATTACCTTGGTAGCATGTGTAATGAGTGAAATTGTACATTAGTTTGAACATTCTTTGGCATTACGTTTCTTTGGGATTGAAATGAAAATTGACCTTTTCCAGTCCTCTGGCCACTGCTGAGTTTTCCAAGTTTGCTGGCATATTGAGTGCAACACTTTCAAAGCATCATCTTTTAGGATTTGAAATAGCTCAGCTGAAATTTCATCACCTCCATTAGCATTGTTCATACTAATGCTTCCTAAGGTCCACTGGACTTTGCACTCCAGGATGTCTGGCTCTAGATGAGTGATCACACCATCGTGATTATCCTGGTCATTAAGACATGTTATATATTCTAATTTTAACTTCTTATAATGTTGTGTATTTGTAAACCAATATCATTATAATTGAATAGTATTCCTAAAATAACCAGATACATGACTTATATTAAAATAGATGCTCACTAAAGTTTAACCAGAAAATTTTTTGCTCACTGCTCTTCAAAGAAGCAATATTAACACTTACATTAATGGGTATAATGCTTAGCAAAGATGAATTCCAACAGCTTATATAAGTGACAGAATTGCAATTGGAATTTGGGACTTTTAGATTCTATCTTCTGAGCTTTTCTCTGTAATAATTCCTCTTAATATGAAGAGCAGATACAATTTTAGGCAGTGGAAACAGTCTAGAAGGAGGGACATTATTAAAGAAAGTGGTGGACAGTTTAGTTGTGCATGACAAACCTACAGGCTTTTTTTAATTGATGCTCTCATCCTGATTAGAGCTTCCATGCTGGTTTATTAACTATCACTTTTAGTACTTGTTTTTCATCCATTCAGCAGAGATATGTGAAGTTCAATGTATTGTAAAAAAGGATGGAGATAATTAATATCAGCCTTCAGTTCTTTCTTTTGGATTGAGGGTAGAGTAAAACTTCCTCTTTTTTTCCTTTTTCAAAGATAAAGAGCTACCATTTATTGATACTGGTAGACTTGAGATCTTTAAGAAGAAATGGGGAAGGTGCTGAAGGTGAAGTCCTTGAGTGGAGTGGAGAGCAGGTGATTCTGCCAGCTAGTCTCCTTCCTGATGCTGACAAGATCAAGGAGAAGGGACATACCTGAAGTCCCTGGAGATTAGGGCAATATTAGCTGGTAGGAATATGGCTTGTCAACTGGGATCTTTGGAGTAGAGAATTAATAGAAAAGTCCTCAGTAAGCCCTTAAGTCAAGGTTGGGTGCACCTTGACCAAAGTGACAGGCAAAGTAAATTTGATTTCAACAGTAGGTGGAGAGGAAAGCCCTGATGTGAGAAGGTCAGAGCAGGGAGCAACCTCTGAGCTCATCCATCCGCATGAGAAGATCAAAGCACCACGACCTTGCCAGGGTTACCCAGCATGTTACACCACAGAATCAAGACTGCAACACAGGTCTTAATGACTCTCAGGACACTGTTTTCCCTCGCAGAGCATTCTGAAGAATTGGTCCCCGCTGTTCCCTAGGCCCTGATAGGCTCATCTCTTTCCTTCCCATTCTGATGGACATCTGCCTCTGAACACTTTTGGTTCACACCATCTCCTCTATGAAACCTTTTTTGACAACCTCTAGGTACAGTCACACGTCCCTTCCTTTATGTTGTCTCTGCAGCTGCTGTAATCACAGGCATTAGCACAGCAGTCATATCACTGTGTTGCCTATTATCATTCATTGGTCTTACTCTGCTAGAGTGAGTTATTTGAGGGCAGGAGTCATATGTCATTCATGCCTGTCTCTCCAGCGCTTATACCTAGCACATGGTAGGTTCACAATAACTGTTAGATCATGCTTTAATTCATATATTCAGTATATAAATTAGAACTTACCAGTGCTTCCCTGCTGGCTCAGATGGCAAAGAATCTACCTGCCAGTGCAAGAAATGTGGGTTCTATCCCTGGGTCAGAAAGACCCAGGAAATGGCTATCCACTCTAATATTCTTGCCTGGAGAATCCCATGGACTGTACCCTGCCAGGCTCCTCTGTCCATGGGACTTCCCTGGGAACCCAGTAGCTAAGACTCCAAACTCCAGTGCAGGGGCCCAGGTTCCAATCCATAGTCAGAGAACTAGATCCCAAATGCCATAACTAAGAGTCTTCATGCTACAACTAAAGATGGCTCATGCCACAGTGAAGATCAAAGATCCCCTGTGCCACAGTGGGAGAGAACGAGAGAAAAATGAGTAAATATTCAATATTGGATCAAATAAATTTTGTGACCCTGCAGACTGTTAATCCAAAACTCATTAGAATAGCTCTCACTACTGAATACCTATTATGTGCCAGGCAGCTAAGATGTGTTTCCCTCATTTCTTCTTCTCAACAATTTCATAAAGATAATCATGTGCTATTGTAACTAAACTTTCTATTTTTATTTTTAGACATTTTAATATGTGTATAATTATTTTTTTAACCTGCATACACATAGAGCTGATTCACTTTGTAGTACAGCAGAAACTAACATGACATTGTAAAGCAGTTATATTTCAATTAAAAAAATTTTTTTAAGATACACAAATGGCATAAGTATATGGATAGATACTCTCTTTTTTTAAGCCAGTTGTCGTAGATATCTTTAAACCATTGTTGAAATTCATCACTCAGCTTTATATGCTAAAAGAGAAAAGATTGAGATGTCTTATTTACTGTATTATAATCACTTATAATAATGGGCAGAATTAGTCCACTACTGTCATATTCTATACTACTTAGGAATCAAATATATATACACAGCCAATAATAAATGGATCTGTATAGCTCTTGCATGTGGCAACAGAGGGGCTGTGGCTCAAATTCACTTCTTTATTTTGTATATTAGATATCACATTCCTGTGAGGTTTTAATGTTTGTGTTTGGTACCTCTATATGGACTGTATGTTTCTTGAGAATGGGAATAATATACTAAAATCTTTATTTTCTCAATGTCTCTGATTTCACTTGGCACATCATGCAAACTCAATGCTTACTCATTGGATAAATTTGCTTTGTCCTAAAAAGCCAACACTTTGATATTCGTGTTTCAGCACTTGTTTTAATATGTGATATGGGAATGTCTAAAATTCATTCATCTTACATTTTAGAAAGCTGTTAGTTTTAATGAAATTACAATATAGACATGAACAAAAAATTCAAAGGAATCGTTACTTAGGATTCCAATTAAAGAACATTAAAACATGGGATAGTTCATATGTCTTATTCATGAAAAACCTCTTTTCAGGAAATAAAAATAGATCTCAAATCAAATTATATTATCACCCAGACAGGTGGTTACTATAGCACTGAAGGGAAAAAAAGGGAAAAGCAGTGAAATTAGCTAAAGACTGTTGGGGAGAGAAAAACATATATAAAGTATTCAAAGTTTATGAAATTAGAATTTTAAATACCAAGTTTGAATTTGAATAGGTTATGCTCTTGTCTTAACTTCCATCTGAGGCCAGGAAGGCTAGATGCTCAGAATAGGACAGGACAATATGTGGCATCAATTTGATTTTCCAGCCACCATGGAAACCTACCAGCTGACACTCGATAACCATTAGGTTCAGAAAAATCAAGTATCTGAACAAAAACATATTTTTAAACTGGGAAATTCCATCTACTTTACTGACCCTCCACATCTAAAAAGCTGCCAATCCTGTCACTTCTGCAGGTGGAGAGATGATGCTGGGTGATGGTCAGAGCCAGATCTGAGTTAACCGGAACCATCTCCATGCAGCTGTACAGGCTGCAAACCATCAGTAGCATAAAACATTACCAGGGTGCTTAAACCTCACAGGAAATATTGTTAGTCAGGAAAAATATTGTATTTGGCAGTATTTTTCAGGAAGAATGTTTGTTGTTTAGTTGTCCAGACATGTCTGACTCTTTTGTGACTCCATGGATTGGGATTTTCCAGCAAGAATACTGGAGTAGATTGCCATTTTCATTCTCCAGGGACTCTTCCTGACCCAGGGATCAAACCAGTCCCCTGCCTGCATCTCCTGCATTGCAGGAGGATTCTTTACTGCTGAGCTACCAGGGAAGCCAAAATTGAATGTGTGTTCAGTCTCATTCAGCTCTTTGCAACCTCATGGAATGTAGACTGCCAGGCTCTGTCCATGGAATTTTCCAGACAAGAATACTAGAGTGAGTTGCCATGCCCTCCTCCATGGGATCTTCCAGACCCAAAGATTGAACCCATGTCTCTTGAATCTCCTGTGTTGGCAGACAGATTCTTTGCCACTGCACAACTTGGGAAGCCCCCTATAAAAAAAAATAATAATTTATTCCTTTTTGGCTGTCTGGGTCTTTGTTGCTGCGTGGGCTTTTCTCCAGCTGTGAGCTGGGTCTGTTCTATAGTTGTGGTGTGCTGGCTTCAGTGGTTGCAGCTTAGTAGCTGTGGCTCCCGGACTCTAAAGCATAGGCTCAGTACTTGTGGTACAAGGGCTTAGTTGCTCCTCAGCATGTCGGGATCTTCCTGGACCAGAAATTGAACCAGAGTCTTCTTCACTGGCAGGCTGATTCTTTACCGCTGAGCCACCAGGGAAGCCCCAAAGCCCGTTTTTGGTTAGTTTGTTTGCTTTTAAATTAAATGGCATATATTGTTAAATTAATTGGAAGTAGAGTGAAACCATCAAGGCAAGTTGAGACAATAGATTGTCTGTAAATCCCCTGGAAGATGATGGGAGGCCCTTCATGACAGTTTTTCTTGGTTTTTCAGAGTAAGAATACACAAAATTGTGGATCGGAGGGAATTACTATTCATACCTTTTGGCTCTTTACCACTCAGTAAGCAACTATTCCTCTAAGCAAATGTGAACAAAAAGTATTTAAAGACTGTTGAACTGGTATATTCCTCTGGAAAGGTATTGTGCTGCTTGTGCTCAGTTGCTTAGTCGTGTCCAGCTCTTTGTGACCCTGTAGACTGTAGCCTGTCCATGGAATTTTCCAGACAAGAATACTGGAGAGGGTTGCTATTTCCTTCTCTAGGGGATCTTCCTGCCCCAGGGATCAAACCTGCTTCTCTCGCATCTCCTGCATTGACAGGTGGATTCTTTACCACTAGCTCTAACTGCTGCTGCTAAGTCACTTCAGTCGTGTCCAACTCTGTGTGACCCCATAGACGACAGCCCACCAGGCTCCCCCATCCCTGGGATTCTCCAGGCAAGAACACTGGAGTGGGTTGCCATTTCCTTCTCCAATGCATGAAAGTGAAAAGTGAAAGTGAAGTCACTCAGTTGTGTCCGACCCTCAGTGACCCCATGAACTGAAGCCTACCATGCTTCTCCGTCCATGGGATTTTCCAGGCAAGAGTACTGGAGTATGGTGCCATTGCCTTCTGCAAGCTCTACCTGGGAAGCTACTAAATGTGCACAAATATCACAGTCCTTTTTTATAACACTTATGTTTAAAATAGANAACTGAAGCCTACCATGCTTCTCCGTCCATGGGATTTTCCAGGCAAGAGTACTGGAGTGTGGTGCCATTGCCTTCTGCAAGCTCTACCTGGGAAGCTACTAAATGTGCACAAATATCACAGTCCTTTTTTATAACACTTATGTTTAAAATAGAAGTATTCTTAGTTCTTTTTAAGGATCAGGGTAGGACTTCTTTCCTTAGGGGTTCTTAGGCAGTGTAGATTGTGCTCTCTTAGTGATGAAGCAGTAAACTCTAGAACCTCTTAAATATCTTTCCTGTTATTCTGTGTTTTAAATGCTCCTCAAGTAAAGCTTGAAATATTGTCTCACCTATGCTAAAATCCTTTCACTCCTTTATAATTTCACGAGATCCAGTTCTAGTCATGAAATATTTTCTTTTAAAAGGAAAGTTAACATCCCCACCTGGATGTCATCTTCCCTTCCTATAAAGAGATCCTGGATACTATTGAATTAGGCAAATGGCATTGCTTTCTTGGGGTAAAAACTAAAGACCCATGCAGTAAATGTAAAGCCATCTATAGTTCATGTAGCTGTCTGGGGAACTTTTGAATACAAACTTGGATATGTATAAATAATGCTTCTAGGATTTATAATTCAGCATATATGATCATACAAATGTTAAGGAAGGATTTTGGTAGACCCCCAACTATGCAATGTATGTCACGAAAATATTCTTATCTGTTAAGCACTTCCTTACAGAATTTTCTCCTCTGATATTTATTATCATAGGCTTGTTGTTTTCTTCTCTCTGAAGTTTTCTTTTTTTTTTCTTTTTCCCCACTGCAATTTGCAGCACTTTAATAGTGTGAAGGGCTCCACTCTAGAGAGCACTGAAGCAAAGAAAGCTTCATGGAGCCATACTGTGAGAATTAAAACACATTACATTAACTCAACCTTCCCTTTCTGACTTCCTCTGTCAACTAAAAACAGTTTTGAAAAATAAAAAAAGACCAGAAAAAGAATTAATATGGGAACACACAGGGAGTTTGAGTTTTGATTTTCACATGTGAAAAACAAAATTTAAAAAACTGTAAAGTTGCTAAAGCTTAGTTCTAACATCTTCAAGTTCTCTCCCCTGAGTTGTTAAGTTGCTGAAGCCCAGAAAATCAAATTTGGTTTAGGGCTGTTTGATAATATAGTAACACAATAAAATGTGATTCACCAATTAGCTCATATAATTAGAAAATCAAAAACATGCTTAAGTGTCTGGTGGACACATATAAGTAAAGTCTATTGTTCTTTATATTTGCTGACTATAGTTATGATTATACCTTCAGTTAATGATACCATAGTCAAATTCCTTATGGAAGAGAACCCATAAATGCCTGTGTTTATAAATCAGGTAAATAATTTACTTAGTCCAGTCATTCATCCATTCACTTTTTTCCCCTTCATTATTTCTTTTTTTGTCAAGCTCCGTTAGTTAATGTGGCTGCCTGGTCCTTGCTTCCATAAAGCTCTTAATATGCAAGAACTATGTTTAAATTCTTGTAAAGAAGGGACAGTAAAGTAAAATTAGAATTTTATAAAAATCATGGATTTTTACTTGAAAATTAGTTTTTTCTCACTGATTTCTAAATATTAATGATGTTGCCAAGACATATTCTAACAACAACAACAACAAAAATAGCCAATTCAAGAATTTCTTTGCTCAGAAATTTTGCCTGGCTGAGAAGGATCTGTAATAGATAAAAGTGAGAATTTAATATTTGTTATATTATTTTAAAGTAGCTCTTCATATGGTCTGTATTCATGTCACTTGAAATCTAAGTCATATGTTCTTTGTTGCCTGACTATATTTAAAATGTGTTTCTCTCTCTAAGTTCAAATCAATTTAAGGGTTGGTTGGATGGTTAAAATGGTTTCTCACTAGGAATTTCAAGCATGTCCTGGTTTGTTCTTTTCTCAGTGCTACTGAAGCCATGGTTACATGGGTCAGGGCTTCTCAACAAATATAGCAGGAGGATAATGGGGATAAATTACCTGAGCTTGAACCAATAAAGAGAAGGCATTCTTTATCTAACATGGTCATTCTTAATGCTGTTTTAACAGCCAAAAATGTAATATGGTTGTATTGCCCTTACCACTGATTTTTAAGGTCATATTTTAGAATCTATCCATAGAAAAAGTAAAAGATATTAGGAAAAAATTGCCCTTGTAATTGTAACAATGCCCCAGATGGCTTTCTCTTTTAAACTCACAGTACATATTTTGTACTGTTTTCTCTCCCCCAAACATCAAGAAATTTTAAAGGATACAATGAGGGGTTTTTTGTTGTTTTGTTTTGTTTGTAGAGTCTCAGTCATATTTCAGAACACCTTGGACTATATTTCATTTGGGAGAGAACATTTGGTCACAAACATCAATAGAGTGTGGTTTATTCATAGCCAGGATGCAATTTGACCCCCTAATGTTATTTAAAAGGCAGCTCTCTCTTCCTCAAAATGTATTTAATAGTTTTCTTTATTTTTTTTCCTATTTACAGGTCAATGGGACAGAAATTGAATATGAGTTTGAAGAAATTACATTGGAGAGGGTAAGAAAATATCCAATAATCCAAAACCCTAATCTTGCATTCCACATTCTGCTTTCTAATGGGTTGTCTTGGGGAAATGTGCAAATGTGTATTATACACACACTGACAATGAAAATATTAATGAGGTGTTTGCAGTGGAAGGCATGGAGACAGGCCAACCAACCTACCAGAACTTTCATTATGTGTACTGCATGGCCAGGGTTTGGAAAAATGAATAGGGAAAGCCAAGTTTTCAGTGAGCTTTTGTGATGTGAAAGTGAAAATGTTAGTTGCTCAGTCGTGTCCGATTCTTTGTGACCCCGTGTACTCTCCTGTCCATGGGATTTCTCAGGCAAGAATACTAGAACAGGTTGCCATTCCCTTCTCCAGGGGATCTTCCTGACCCAGGGATCAATACTTTTTTTTCCTATTGTTTCCATTATTAATCTTTTGCTATACATTTTAAGATATGTTATACTGTATTTTCTGGACATGGAACAACAGACTTGTTCCAAATAGAAAAGAAGTATGTCAGGGCTGTATATTGTCACCCTGCTTATTTAACTTCTATGCAGAGTACATCATGAGAAACGCTGGGCTGGAAGAAGCACAAGCTGGAATCAAGATTGCTGGGAGAAATAACAATAACCTCAGATATGCAGATGACATCACCCTTATGGCAGAAAGTGAAGAGGAGCTAAAAAGCCTCTTGATGAAAGTGAAAGAGGAGAGTGAAAAAGTTGGCTTAAAGCTCAACATTCAGAAAACGAAGATCATGGCATCTGGTCCCATCACTTCATGGGAAATAGACGGGGAAACAGNGCTATGGGGCTGGGGGTGGGGGTTGTGGGGGGCGGGGCGGTGGAATCACTGCCACGTGGCTACTTTGGCCTCTGTCTGTACTAAAATAAAGAGGCTCTGTTGGTGACAGCACTTTTCCAGTCCTGAGTTCTAATATTATCCATCATTATGCTTGAGTCTGCCTGACCCACTTCACTAAAACCTTATCTTTCCAGGCTGTCTCCCATTCTTTGCCTTCTTCCTGGAAGAGGGCTCCTTCTAACCTGCTAATCCTAGTTAAGAAATCTTTTCCCTCTGAATGCCATTCCCATTAAAGGTGCACTCATCTTGTCCCATCATGCCTGAATCAGCATCTGTCTCCCTAAGGCCCTTTCTTATCTTGCGGGTCACTATCATTTAATCCATCCCGCGTGTTCTGCAATTGTGAACTAATGGTGGGTGCAGTTAGGATATATTATTTTACATCCAGAAACGTTGGGTCACCCAAACCAGGAATAGATGAGCAGTGATCATCTAGAGTACACCTAGGTGTTATCTCAGTACACCATGAGGCCTCCCAAAGCCTTCCTCATCTCAGAGTGGGGATGTGAGGCCAGAATATGAAGTTAAAGAAACCAAATGACTCTGTTTTCCTCCATTAATCTGTATTTCAGAGATCATCCTTTATTGAAGTTGAAGAACGTCACTCTGACACCTCACATTGGAAGTGCAACTCATCAAGCAAGACGACAGATAATGGAAAATTTGGTTGAAAGCATCCTGGCTTCTCTCAGTGGCCTTCCTATTCCTAACGAAGTGCTGCTTAAATGATTTATGTGAGTTAAGAGTTCAGTGGGATGGAAACAGCAGATTAAATGGGAAAGAAACACTTTTGTATACTTTATGTTTGAGTCCATTATATAGATTGCATTAATACTTAGATGAAACACTTAAGACTAATAATAATATTTATCACCTGTTGAAAGTTTGCTAAATCCCTTCCTCACGTGCCCACCTCATCCTCAAGGCAGCTGTGAGAGGGAAGTTCTGTTACCATTCGTGATGAAATTGAGCGTAGGGAATTGTCCACAGTCCAAAAGCCTGCACTCGGTCTATGGGTTTCCCAGTGAGTTGTGCTGCTTTCAATCTTGATAAATTCTGGTAAATTGATTGGATTACATAGTCTTCCCTGACAGTCTAATCACTATTGTTTTAATCATTCAAAAAAAAAAAAAGGATAATTGGGCACCGTCTACGTGCCAAGTTCCCACTCAAGGGTTTACTTACTAGTCGGGGAGAAGACCAAGCAGTGCCAGGAGGTCTGTGCTGAGCAGGAGCAAAGGAGCGGGGAGAGTGCCTAGAGCGGAATTACCAGGGGTGACCTCGAAGGGGGTCCGGGGTGAGGATGCCTCCTTTCTGCAGCAGTTTGGAAGTTGTTTTTCTCGTCCATATAGACTGACAAGCAAGTGTCACAAGAAGTGAGCAAACGAATTAGTAGCATAGAGAGGAAGGAACTTGATCCTTCCTAGTTGTGCCAGCAGCAGGAGCTCTGCTTCAGGATGCCGGGTTTTCACCGAGTGAGGACGGACCTTACTTCCCTGCTCCTCATTTGATGTTCTGTAGCAAGGGAGTTGCAACTCCCCCGTCTCTGTTAGCTCCGTGCGTGTGCATAATGAAGTATTCCTCGCTCTGCAGTCTCCGCCTCCGGGTGTTTTGCGCGCTTCCCCAGCAGCAAAGCCCAGCTAACGCGGCATCCGTTGGAAGAGCGGCGGCTTCTTGGCTCGCCCGCACCTGACACATCCTGAAGTCCCGCCCCCGCGCCACAGGTTACGTCGTGGCGCTTCCCTCCGCACCCTGATATCTGGCCCCACCCACGGGCGCCCCGCCCAGCCTATGGTGCACAGTCCTCTATCAGTCCCGCCCCGGCCCACTTCCCTAAGGACACCGCTGCTCACTGGCAGTCCCGCCCCTCCCCGCACGTGCCTCCTCTCCGCTGCCTCAGGGCCCGTCTACTCGTCACCAGATACCGCCAGGCCCTTTCGCCCCGCCCACAGTCTCCTGGCGACTCCCAGCATGCCCAGAGCTTGGCTCAGAGCCGCTTCACGGGTTCCCCTAACGCGTCTCCCAGCCCCCACGTTGCCTCAAGTCCTTACGTCGCTCCGTCCCGAGTGGCAGCGCTCCATGTCTCCTTGGCAACGTCGGCCAGATACGCCCTAGTCTACATAGCCCGGCCCTATACCTCGCCCCGTCTCGCTTCGCCCCGCCCCACGTCTCCCCATCAATTTCGCTCCACGACACGTCACAGTTAACGTCACTGCGTCCAGCGTCGCTTGCCTGAGTGTCTCCTTGGTAATGTTGCCCCGACCACACACGCGCCCACCCCACTCCAGTACTCTTGCCTGGAAAATCCCATGCACAGAGGAGCCTGGTAGGCTGCGGTCCATGGCGTCGCGAAAAGTCAGACATGACTGAGCGACTTCCCTTTCACTTTTCACTTTCGGGCATTGGAGAAGGAAATAGCAACCCACTCCAGTGTTCTTGCCTGGAGAATCCCAGGGACGGAGCCTGGTGGGCTTCCGTCTATGGGGTCGTACAGAGTCGGACACGACTGAAGTGACTTAGCAGCATGCATCCCCCCGCCCTACGTCTCCCCGTCAATTTCGCTCCACGACACATCACAGTTAACGTCACAGCGTCCAGCGTCGCTTGCTTGTCTCCTTGGTAATGTTGCCCCGCCCACACACACGCCTGTCAACCTATCCCACCCCACACGTCGCCCTGCCCAGCGTCTCTAGCCAGAGTGTCGCCTTGGCAACGTCGTCCCGCCCACGCCAAATACGTCAGCGTAGCCCCTCCCCACACGTTGCACCGCGTCTCTCTGCTCAATGCCTCCTTGGCAACGACGCCCAGCCGACTCCACGTCAGTATAGCCCGGCCTACATTTCGCTCCGCCTGAGAGCGCCTCTCCCCGTCTCCTTGGCAACGTTAAACTGCCCACACCCAGTCAGTTAACTTCAGTGGCTCAGTCGTGTCCGACTCTTTGCGACCCCATGAATCGCAGCACGCCAGGCCTCCCTGTTCATCACCATCTCCCGGAGTTCACTCAGTCTCACTCCCATCGAGTCAGTGATGCCATCCAGCCATCTCATCCTCTCTCGTCCCCTTCTTCTCCTGTCCCCAATCCTTCCCAGCATCAAAGTCTTTTCAAATGATTCAACTCTTCGCATGAGGTGGCCAAAGTACTGGAGTTTCAGCTTTAGCATCATTCCTTCCAAAGAAATCCCAGGGCTGATCTCCTTCAGAATGGACTGGTTGGATCTCCTTGCAGTCCAAGGGACTTNCATACAGCAATGTTAAGTATATTTATCATGTTGTACATTATATTCATAACTGAAATCTTATATCTTTTGACTGCCTTTATTCAATTCCTGGCACCCCACACCAGATGTGTATAAGAGACAGGAGTCAACTCTTCTCAGGAGGTGGCCAAAGTACTGGAGTTTCAGCTTTAGCATCATTCCTTCCAAAGAAATCCCAGGGCTGATCTCCTTCAGAATGGACTGGTTGGATCTCCTTGCAGTCCAAGGGACTCTCAAGACTCTTCTCCAACACCACAGTTCAAAAGCATCAATTCTTTGGCGCTCAGCTTTCTTCACAGTCCAACTCTCACACCCATACATGACCACTGGAAAAACCATAGCCTTGACTAGATGGACCTTTGTTGGCAAAGTAATGTCTCTGCTTTTCAATATGCTATCTAGGTTGGTCATAACTTTTCTTCCAAGACGAGTCTTTAGGAGAGTTTAAAGTCGAAGAGGAGCAAAGAAATGAAATGGTAGCTGGCAAGGGAAGAAGGCTCAAAGAAAAAGTTTCTGAAATTGAAAGGAAAAGCATCGTATGTGTATGCTGATGGTAGCCATTGGGAAGAGGGGGGAAAGACATGGAGAAGAATGGGAGGACAGGTGATTCTCATCTGATGCATAACACAATTCCCCTTCAAGTTAAAGTCTGTATGAGCTGACACCTCTTCCTCACACCATGGAGTGTGTTCCCTATCTCTCCTTCCTATCCCACTTACAATCTCTATTTTCATTCTTTGATTCTGCCTTGTTACTCATCTCTCTAAAACTACAATGCTTAAGGCTAAGTATGAAACAAAACTTCACCAGTGCCAAGAATAGTGGAAAGACTATCAGGTGATCCTTGTACATCATTTACTTTCCCTGTGTCCTGTCTGTGTTGGATTCCATATTTGTCAGCAAGTAGACACCCACCTTCTAATTGATTCAGTGCAGGGCAAAAACGCCATCTCCCTGAATCCATCTTGCACCCAGAGAGATCTCTTGGGGATGATATGTAAAGATAAAAAGCAGCCCAGAGCAGCTAGGCTATATTATATTTTTATTAACATAGTAACTCTTTTACCCCAGAAATATCCCAAATTGGATAATTACCTCCCACGTTGGCTTGGGAGCTAAACACCAGGCTCGCTCTTAATTAGTTTTCTGAGCTTTGAGTCAAATTCCTTCTGGGCTGTTACCCACCTGCTACACAACTACCCAGATGTTTCATGAAGCCAGGCCTAAATATAGCCCTTTAGAACATTCAGAATTCTCCAGGAAAAAATAAATAACATGATAAAATCAATATCCACCACCACTTAAAAGTTCTTTTAGAAAACCAATTAAAAGTCAAATAAGCAAAATTTTATTCTGACTGCTAAATTCAAAGTACTGACCTGACCAGGATAAGAAGATCATCAGGTAATAAAATCTGGTCCAAGTTCACTAAGTTCACTACTTTATCCAAGTAATATGTTATTTTTGAGTAAAGGTAATTCAGAATGGTAAGTATGAAATTGAAGGCAAAAGGAAAAGGGGGATGCAGAGGATGAGATGGGTGGATGGCATCACCAACTCAATGCACATGAGTTTGAGCAAACTCTGGGAGATAGTGAAGGACAGGGAAGTCTGGCATGCTGCAATCCATGAGGTCACAAAAAGTCAGACACCACTGAATGAATAAACAAGTATGAAGGAAGGTATGTTGAGGGCAAAAAAAATCTGCTTGTGTTTTGCATTTAAGTGGTTTAGTTTTTAAATGGAAACCCAAAAAGCAGAAATATTCTGAAGTAAAAACAGAACTGGAATTTCCATTTCCCATCCACACCATAAATGAGATCATCCCACTGCGCTGATTCCCTGAACGCCACTTTGAAATGAGGGCTGCTGCAGCTGCTGCTAAGTCGCGTCAGCCGTGTCCGACTCTGTGCGACCCCATAGACGGCAGCCGACCAGATTCCCCCGTCCCTGGGATTCTCCAGGCAAGAACACTGGAGTGGGTTGCCGTTTCCTTCTCCAATNGTACAGATAACAAATTTGCCGTTGACTTAGCACACACTTTGTGATGCTCTTGTTGGCTGTTTATGTTCAGCATCTCTAAGTCTTACAGTGATGGACCCCTTTTCCAGGCTCCCAAAGGGAACATGCACTGAAACATTGTTGCTCAGAGAGGCCCAGTGATAAACTCAAGGCCACATAGCTCTCAGGTGACTGCTGGAATTCCAACCCTCTATGGTCTGACAATAAAAGCCTAAGCGCTTTTCACCGCTGAGTGCTGTAGACGTAGTTTGGAATTAGTCTATCCCTCATATGCACCATCAGTAAAATATGTGTTTGATCCTGTAAATGTTGATGCTCTCTTCCAAATCCGAAATTTCTGTGGGCTCAGCTCTTTCATCAGAGGGCAGCAAGGCATGATGATGACGATGTGGGCTCCAGAGCTGGAGTGTCCAGGTTCTAGTCTCAGCTCTGCCTGGGGTAATCTCTTTACCTCTCTTTGTTTCCATTTTCCCATAGTGACCGAGGGGCCTCCATAAATGATGGCCTTAGCACAGGCATTAGCATACAGCAAAGTCCTCAGTAAAGCAATTTTCAGCACTTCTTAGGGATTGCCTTTGAGCTGTATGCTGGCCTTTATTTACCTCAATAGACCCTATTTCTTATTTACTCACTGAATGAATGTTTATTTAAACCTGTCAGATGTTAGCTGCAGTGCATTTGTTGGCGATGCAGAGACACACAAGACACAGGGCACCCAGGTATGGCGGGACCAACATTTGTTCAGCTCTTCACAGTTCACAAACACACACTGCACTTCCAGTGCCAACTCACCTCCAGGTGCTGCCTGCTGTTTTAGACCCAGAAGCAGGCTCGAAATGGTTAAATTGCAAAACTCAAGTTGGGGAGATTGGAAAACCAAGTAACGTGAAGTAAACCAAATGGGTTGTTTGCCTGCTTGAAGGACTAGCTGGGCAAACAGACAACAGGAGGAGAAGGGAAGCAGGGAGGCCTGGGGCCGCTGTCCAGACGTTTAAGCAGAAGGCACCCTGGCTTCCCCGCTGGTTCAGTGGTAAAGAACCCACGTGCCAATGCAGGAGACCTGGGTTTGATCCCTGGGCTTGATCCCTGGGCTGGGAAGATCCCCTGGAGAAGGAAACAGCAACCCTCTCCAGTATTCTTGCCTGGGAAATCCCATGGACAGATGAGCCTGGAGGGCTACAGTCCAAAGGACCACAAAGAGTGGCACACGACTTAGCAACTAACCAACAGCAACAACTCTGGGCACTCCCTGATCTTGGATTCTGGAAGGTGTTTGGACTGTATTATGAACAGATGCTTGGAACTGTGTTTCTGTTGGAAGACCCTGTGTGTGTGTGTGTGTGTGTGTGTGTGNTACTCCCTGGGTGTGGTGAGTCGGCTTCTCCTCGCAGCGGCTTCTCCCGCAGAGCACACAGGTTCTCGGCTGGGCAGAGTCCAGAGCGGAGACACACGCACGGTTTTTCCGTCGTGGCATGTGGGGTCTTCCTGGACCAGGGGTCGAACCTGTGTCTTCCTGCATTGGCAGGTGACACCTGAGCCACCGGGGAAGACTTGTAGCTTTTTTTTTAGATTCCACACGTTAGTGATGTCATAGGATACATGTCTTTCTCTGTGTGACTCACTTCACTCACTACGCTCATCTCTGGGTGCATCTGTGTGGCTGCAAACGGCATCACCGAATCACTTTCACGGCGGCGTGGTATTCCGTCGTGTATACGTACCACATCTTCTTTGTCCATTCCTGTGTCGATGGACACTGAGATGGCTTCCACGCCTTGGCTGTTGTGAGTAGGACCTCAGTGAACGCTGAGGTGCAGAGCTAGTTAATTTTGGAAGCCTTCTTCTTTCTGTTCCTTGACTGGAGCCAGGCTCCCCCATCTGTTGCTTTCCGCTGGCTGATCCAGTGGGTATTATACAAATACCGTATTACTGTATTTGTTTTTTTTGGCCTTCTCCTTACTGTGGATTCTGTAATCACTTACAAATACGGCTGCCCCAGCGGAGGAAGCTCCTAGTTCCTACTGAACTGAGCTCAGTCACCACGGAGCACGGCGCTGGGTAGATATGGGCTGTGTTGTTTTCCTATCTGAAGGTTGACAAGCTGCCTCCGGGTTCCATACGGCTCTGGTGCTCTCTCCTTCGTGAGACTGGCACTGTTGCAGGTCTGGGCTGTTCCATCACCCTGGGTCCTGGTCCTGAGAAGAGCTGGAACCCCACTGCTGGGCAGGTAGCCTGAGTGTACGTGAAGCCCTGAGGCTCTGGGGCCGTGTGTTGCCGCAGCCTCTGGTAGCCTGTCCTGACCAATACCTCCATCAGCGGCCCTCTTTCCCCTGGACTGTCTCTCAGTTCTGCATTTACACGGTGAAACGGCTCCTTTGCGCAGAAATGCAAAGAAGATAGATCTTGGGGCGTCCACAGTTCTTCCCACATTGCTTTCCTGGGTGTGATGACCAGCCTCATCGATTATGGTTTGGCAATGGCACCCCACTCTGGTGCTCTCGCCTGGAAAATCCCATGGACAGAGGAGCCTGGTAGGCTGCAGTCCGGGGGGTTGCTAAGGGTTGGATGTGACTGAGCAACTTCACTTTCACTTTTCACTTTCGCATTGGAGAAGGGAATGGCAACCCACCAGTACTCTTGCCTGGAAAATCCCATGGTCAGAGGATCCTGCTAGGTTGCAGTCCATGGTGTCGCTAAGAGTCGGACACGACTGAGCGACTTCACTTTCACTTTTCACTTTCATGCACTGGGGAAGGAAATGGTACCCCACTCCAGTGTTCTTGCCTGGAGAATCCCAGGGACGGGGGAGCCTTGTGGGCTGCCGTCTATGGGGTCACGCAGAGTTGGACACGACTGAAGCGACTTAGCAGCAGCAGCAGCAAAGAAATTTATACAAAGAGGCAGCAGCTCAGTTTTGTTGGGCTGCCCGAGAAGTTTATTCTGGTTTTGCCTTAACCTCTTAGAGGAAAATCTGAACTAACTTGTTGGTCCACCCCGTACAACTGATTCCCAACCATTGTGCTCAGATCAGATGGGAAACACAGTGGATGGAAGGAAACAACGCCTCCCCCACCATGAGGGATCCTCAAAGTGTTCCCTGAGGGTGCCACAGGGGTGACCATTTTTAATACATTACCGACCTGGGCATTTTTGCAGAAACTAATGTCTGTGGCTCGCGATTTGTTATGAAAGTGAATACTGAAACAGTCCAGTCAATAACGTTCAGGAAACAAAAGACCCTAATAGGTTTTTTTTTTTTAATTAAAAGTGTAGCATTCTATTCATTCTAAGCCAACAAAGTGGAGTCAAAATGTCATTAAATTTTTAATCAAATATTAATAATGTTTCTAAAATATGTTATATATATTATTTATATATATGTATACAAAGGTATTTGTGTATATATATATATATGTATGTATGCTGCTGCTGCTGCTAAGTCACTTCAGTCATGTCCGACTCTGTGCGACCCCATAGACAGCAGCCCACCAGGCTCCCCCGTCCCTGGGATTCTCCAGGCAAGAACACTGGAGTGGGTTGCCATTTCCTCCCCAATGCAGGAAAGTGAAAAGTGAAAGTGAAGTCGCTCAGTCGTGTCTGACCCTCAACGACCCCATGGACTGCAGCCCACCAGACTCCTCCGTCCATGGGACTTTCCAGGCAAGAGTACTGGAGTGGGGTGCCATCGCCTTCTCCGATACATATATATATATATAAAAGTGTTTCTGTGCTTGAGAAAGCCTTGAGGAAGAACATAAAAAAAGGAAAGAGATGGAGGAATGGGAGGACATAAACTAAATGAAATGAGAATATGAAATAGAAAATGTGAAACAAACTAGATGCAAGGAAATGATCATCATACGGTCCAGCTGTTTTTAAACATGGCTGCTCATTAGAAACATATCTGGAGTTCTGGAGGGGGGAAAATAAAGCAGTATCTGAGCATTTGTATTTTTCCAAAAAAATTCCAAGAGAATTCTGGTATGCATGTGGATGTGAAACAGAGATTCCAAGTGTTCCTTTTTGGTTTGCTGTCTTGACTAATTTTGCCTCCCCTCCAGCAGGGATACGCCACGGTTCTCCAAGGGTGCAGGTGAGCAAACTGAGGCTTAGGGTTTCATCTCTAGCTTTGTGACCCTGGAAAACTCCACCGCAGAGCAGAGCTTCTAGCTTCAGGCTTTTTGTCTGAGACCTTGAGATCCCAGGTGTGTGTGTCTGTGTGTTGTGTGTCTTTGTGTGTGAATATCTAAAGGAAGCATGGAGATTTTCTGCAAAACCCCAGGACTGCACTGAAGGGTTTTTTTTTTTTTTTTTTTAAATTTTGTGGTTGTTCAGTTGCTCAGTCACATCCAACTGTTTACAAACCTCAGTGATTGCAGCACGCCAGGCCTCCCTGTCCATCACCAACTCCTGGAGCTTGCTCAAACTCATGTCCATCGGGTCAGTGGTGCCCTGCAACCATCTCATCCTCTGTCGCCGCCTTCTCCTCCAGCCTTCAATCTTTCCCAGCATCAGGGTCTTTTCCAATGAGTTGGCTCTTCTCATCAGGGGCCAAAGTAGTGGATCGTCAGCATCAGAAAAGATAGTTTTTGAAATAAATTATCTTTACAAGAAATTTGTTTATTTGGGCCTTTAGTTGTGGGATCTTTCTTTATGGCTCATGGACTCCATAGTTGTTGAATATTCCCGGACCAGGGATCGAACCCGTGTACCCTGCATTGGCAGGTGGGTTCTCAACCACTGGACTACTAGAGATGTCCCTGAAAGGTTATCTTAATTCTGCATCTTCAGAAGTAATTAACCTCGCATTTGGCTGAACGGCAGACTTAATACTGACGGTCGGCCTCAGATTCTTACCTGTGTGTCTGCAGCTCTGGAAGTAGATTGTGCTGTCAGAAGCCTTGAGTCGCTGTCTGCCAGGCGGGCTGCGGAGGCTCCAGGGATGGCGGCCAGCTTGGCTGGTTCTGTTTACCTCCTGGAAAAGGCAGATCTGGAGGCTCAGTGCGTTTGTCAGGGGCCGCTGCGTGTCTGTCGGATGGCACCTCCCCCTGCCGTGCGAACGGGCTTCTCTGCTCTGTGCAGGTCTCAGCGAGCCGGTCCCCATCCAACGGTCACCCCGTGATTCCATTGGACATGACGCCATTCTACATCGGAGCAGGGGCCGGGGCACCCGGCTCTCAGACCCGTGTCAGTTCCACACTGCCAGGGAAGAATTTGGGCATTGCCAAACCGTGAGGTCCCAGCAGGTGGGAGCCTCCAGTCTAGTTCTAAGTCACGTCTAAATGATGGCTCCGGGCCAAAGGAACCAGCGGAGATACGGGACAGGCATCTGTATGTGCACTGTATGTGCACCAAAGATGGGGTTTCCTGCAGCGCTCTGTGGGGGACAATCTCCAGCCCTGAGTCAGAGTATCCCACAGAAAGTGCAGACTTGACCAGCTTCCACAGCACATGCGCACGTCTGGAACGTGTGTCTGTGGGGTGTTTCTGTGCTGCGTGTCTTTGTGTATGTGGTGTGCGTGCAGCGTGTATGTGTGTATATGGCACGCATGCATGTGTATGGGGTGTGTGTCTGTGTGTCTGTGTGTGTGTGTGTATGGAGTGTGTGTGTGTGTCTCTGTGTGGGTATATATCTGTGTGTATGGAGTGTGTGTGTGTCTGTGTGTCTGTGTGTGTGTATATGTCTGTGTGTGTGTGCATATGGAGTGTGTGTGTGTGTCTGTGTATGTGTGTCTCTGTGTGTGTATATGTCTCTGTGTGTGTGTGTGTATGGAGTGTGTATGTGTCTGTGTGTGTGTGTCTGTGTGTGTCTGTGTGTGTGTGTGTATGGAGTGTGTGTGTGTATGTGTGTGTGTATGATGTCTCTGTGTGTGTATGGTGTATATGACTGTGTGTGTGTGTACAGTGTGTATCTGTATGTGTATCTGTGTATGTGTGTGTATGGTGTATATGTCTATGTGTGTGTGTGTGTGTGGTGTGTATATGTGTGTGTGTATCTGTCTGTGTGTGTGTATGGTGTATATGTCTATGTGTGTGTATGGTGTGTATGTGTGTGTGTGTGTGTGTGATGTGTGTGTCTGTGTGTGGCATGTGTGTGTATGGTGTGTNTGACCACCTCATGCGAAGAGTTGACTCATTGGAAAAGACTGATGCTGGGAGGGATTGGGGGCAGGAGGAGAAGGGGACGACAGAGGATGAGATGGCTGGATGGCATCACTGATGCGATGATGTGAGTCTGAGTGAACTCCAAGAGTTGGTGATGGACAGAGAGGCCTGGCATGCTGTGATTCTTGGGGTCACAAAGAGTTGGACACGACTGAGTGACTGAACTGAACTGATACTGTATTTTCTTTTATGTGATATTAATGTGATTTTCTTAACTGCCATTACCATGCTTTTCTTTTTTTTTAGTTTAAAATAATATGTTATGCAGACGTTGTGGGGTGGGAGGTGGGAGGGGGATTCAGGATTGGGAGCTCGTGTACACCTGTGGTGGATTCATGTCGATGTATGGCAAAGCCAATAGAGTATTGTAAAGTAAAATAAAGTATAAAAAATTTAAAAAAATAAAGAATAAATAAAATAATATGTGATGGATTTAAAAACCTCCCTCATAGAGAAAATCACAGCAACCCTGCAGAGTTCTGAAAACATGTTGTTCAGGCCTTGGCAAAGATTTGAAAAATTGGGAGATTTGTGTACTGTAAGCCTAAAGTATAAAGGTGCTTTAGAGAAGAATAAGAAAAAAGGCCAAAGACTGCCTAGAAAAAGGCCAAAGAATTCCTAGAAAAAGGTGACTGAAAGGTATTAACAGGATATTCATCAAAAAACAAAAAGCCAATAGCATCCAGAAACTTGCTCAGCCTTACTATTAAACAAACAATGGTACTAAACAGTTTTTCTCAACCCAATTGGCAAAACATTTAGAAGGAAGATTAATATCCGCTGCCACTGAGTGGGCCTGGAAATTGGAGCAGCCATTTGTTGTTGTTGCTCCGTCACGTCTGATTCTGTGCTGCCTCGTGGACTGCAGCATGCCAGGCTTCTCTTTCCTTGACTGTTTCCCCGAATTTGATCAGACTTATGTCCATTAAGTTGATGATGCCATCCCACCATCTCATCTTCTGTCACCCCGTTCTCCTGTTGCCCTCAGTCTTTCCCAGCATCATTTCCAATGAGTTGTCTCTTTGCATCAGGTGGCCAAAGTACTGGAGCTTCAGCATCAGTCCTTCCAATGAATATTCAGGACTGATTTCCTTTAGGATGGACTGGTTGGATCTGCTTGCAGTCCAAGGGACTCTCAAGAGTCTTCTCCAGCACCACAGTTCAAAAGCATAAGTTATTCAGTGCTCAGCCTTCTTTCTGATCCAACTCTCATAGTCATACATGACTACTGGAAAAAATCTTAGCTTTGACTAAATGAACCTTTGTTGGCAAAGTAATGTCTCTGCTTTTTAATACTCTGTCTAGATTGTCATAGCTTTTCTTCCAAGAAACAAGTGTCTTTTAATTTCATGGCTACAGTAACCTCCACAGTGATTTTGGAAAATAAAGTCTGTCACTGTTTCCATTGTTTCCTCATCTATTTGCCATGAAGTTATGAGATTAGATTCCATGATCTTAATTATATGAATGTTGAGTTTTAAGCCAGCTTTTTCACTCTCCTCTTTCTCCTTCATCTGTATATGCATAATATATATTCATAAGGATACATACCAAAATGTTAAAAATTATTAACTTTTGTTAAGGATTTTGAGGTAATTGTTAGTTACTTCTTTTTGTGTATATTTATTTTCTACACTTTTCATAATAAACATGCAATGTGTGAATACTCAGGTACTCAGTCATGCCCAACTCTTTGTTACCCTTCGGACTATAGCCCATCATGCTCCTCTGTCCATAGGATTTTTCAGGCAAGAATACTGGAGTGGATTGCAATTTTCTCCTCCAGGGAAACATGCAATACATTTATATTAAGAAATAAAAATGTAAGTATTTTTTTCTGTGCTCTCATCCAAGCATGAATTCAGATTCTAGATCTAGATTTAAACTTATTTTTTTCTTCTTCAGTTTACTAATTATTCAGTTTCATTAGTCAGGCAGTTTCTTACTTCCAGCCTCATTTTTATTGTGAATGGCTTTAAAAGGAAATTTACATTAAAAGTTAAGTGTTTGACAGATGAGTTCTTTAAAACTTCCATTATGAACTTTGATAAATTGTTTTAAAGGCATGCAAAATGGATAAAAGTGAGGTTTATGGAAAACCAACCCAAATGAGGAAAGAGAAGATATTTCTCCTAAATCACTAATCATCTGTCCAGAAATAGCTGTATAAATTGTAGGATGCAGTGNTAAATTGTTTTAAAGGCATGCAAAATGGATAAAAGTGAGGTTTATGGAAAACCAACCCAAATGAGGAAAGAGAAGATATTTCTCCTAAATCACTAATCATCTGTCCAGAAATAGCTGTATAAATTGTAGGATGCAGTGCAAAATCAAAGAGGGAGGACTTTGTTTAAAAACCAGTAAGAATTAAAAGGTGACCATGGCAGTGCCTTCTAAACATAGGATCTCTTTCCACCACACAGATCTCACCCTTATGAGGTCAACCTCTCTCTCCCCAAACCCTACAGATATATACGTCTTGACTATAACACCATTTAGTTACCCTGGTTTTATAGGTCAGAAATAGACGCTAACAGTGATGTGGGGTAGAACATTCTCTCTGAGTCAGACAATGGTGGGTTCTAGTGTGTGTTCACACTTGCTTGCATGCCGTCTCACTTCCTTTACTTCTTTCTTTACTGAGACCAAGGGTCTCAGTCACACTCTGAAGCTTATCCTTGCCCTTAGCTGTTCCCCTTCCAAGACCTCTGTCGAGCATCACCTTCTCTGAGCACCACCGCCTCTGTGTCCTTTTCATTTGCTCTAGTACACCTCCTCTCCCCACTGGGACCTCGAATCTGGCTTCACTCACTGTCCTCCTCCCCTTGGCCTATGTGCCCTGGTCCATCACTCTAATTTTCCATCTTACACACTTAGCATTTTTTCTCCTCTCTCTTTTTTTTGTGATCGCCTCAGCCCTTGTTAACCTACCGTGGTTAAACTTACACCTTCCTAATTACTCCACACCAGTGCCTGAGCAGCTAGACATGGCCAGAGAAGCACCTAGTCACCTCACTTTAAATTTATAACTGTTGGCTTCAAATGCACTCTCAAAACAACCAATCAGTTCTTAGCAATTTCTTTAGAAAAATCCATTTCTCGGTCTCTGGGAAAACAGTTTCCTATCTCATTTCATCTCCTCAAATCTCGAACACCCCCTCCCCCGTCCTCTCTCTTAACTATTAATTTCTCTCCATATGTCCTTGAGAAAATCTAAGCCATCAAATTAAAACCGCCTTACTTCCTACCACCAGATTCACTAGTGTGCTCTCTCTGTTCCCTGATTCTTTCCAAGGCCAGCTCTTCACTTGTAACCTGGACTCCATAACCTCTTGTCCATTTAAGGAATTTGCTTCTGGAGTTTTCTCCTTGCTCTCCTGCAATATCAGTTTTTCGCTTGCTGTTTTGTTTTGTTTTTTTCCTGGATAAATTTAATTTAGCGTGATAATAGCTCTCATCTTAAAAAAAAAAAAAGGAAAAAATGTGTCCCAATGTTCCTCATCCACTATTGCCTCGTTGTTCTATTGAGCTTAACCAAAAATCTAGGAAAACTGTCTGCATTAACTCCTCTTTAGTACTTCCTTTTTTTATGTTAACCTATTCGTGTTTTCATCCTCACAGTAGCTCTAAAACGGTCCCTGTCAAAGTCACAGCAAGTTCCATCTTGCTCAATACAAACCTCAGTTCTCAGTCCTGACTTCTCAACAGCTGTCACTGCCTCCTTCCTCAAAGGTGTTAATTTCTTGCCTTCCAGAACAAACGCTCTCCTGTTGATTTACCATCTCGGTGCCCTTTCTCAGTCTCCTTGCTGGTTCTTCCTCTAAATGTAGGAACACTCCAGAAACCCAGTACCCAAATTTGATATATTCCTAACAGAATTCATGATTTCCCTGTACTTCCTGTCCATAAGGCCTAAGCTGCTTCTCTCTTAATATTTGTCATCTGAACTCATTGACTCTATAATATTCCTTGTAATTCAGGCCAAAAATAATGTATCTAGGAGTCTTGTATAATTACTCTCTTTCCTTTGGTATCTGGCCAAAGTCCTATTGGTGCTACCATAAAAATATATTTCAAAATCAGTCACATCTTCACACTCTGCTGACCTGGTCCAAATCAATATCACACCCCGCCTGGACCACAGTAATAGCTTCTGCTTCTGCCCATTCTTTCCCGTAAGGTAGCCAGAGTGATTTTTTTTTTAAAGTAGAAACCTGATCAGACCACTTTTATTCCTAAAATTATTACCTCTAGGAGGTAATAATTACACTCATTATCATCACCTACAAGGCTGTATATAATGTGACTTCTGCTTCTTTCCCCAACATTATGGCCTAACCTTCAACTCCTAGAACAGTTCACTCCGACCACACTTGACTTTCTCATCATTCCTCGCATGCCAAGCTTTACTCACCTGAGGCATTTATATATGATATTCTATGTGCCTGGGAAAATCTCCCCTCGGCTCTTTATAAGATTTGCTCATTTCATCATTGAAACATCAACTCAAATGTCCCCTTCTCAGAAAAATCTCCCCTTTGTACTCCATTGAAGTTAGTGCAGCTTCCCCGTTACACTTTTTTTTCCTTCTCATAGTTCTATTGTCATATAATTGTCCTTACTAACATCTGAAATTCATAGTATTTATTTATGTATTTCATTTATGTATTGTTTACTTTGTTAACATCTATCTCCTCCTTAAATATATGCTATATGTAAATAGATAGTCAGCTCTGTATCCAGTTCACCTAGAACAGTGTCTGGAATGCAGTATGCATCCAGTGACTATCCGGGTTCATGCCTGTGCTCAGACACTGCAAGTACAGTGAAACAGGGTCACATGCCTGTGTTTGACTCTGGCTCTGTCACTTACTGATCAGGTTACTTTGAGTTGACTACTTAACGTTTCTGTGTCTCAATTTCCACATCTGGAAATGAGACTAAGGTATTTATAACCACTTCCTAGGCCTTTGTGATTACTGAAAGTGAAAGTCGCTCAATAGTGTCTGACTCTTTGCAACTCCATGAACTATACAATCCATGGAATTCTCCAGGCCAGAATACTGGAGTGGGTAGCCTTTCTCTTCTCCGGGGGATCTTTCCAACCCAGGGATGGAACCCAGGATTCCCCCATTGCAGGCAGATTCTTTACCAGCAGAGCCACAAACGAAGCCCAAGAATAGTGGAGTGGGTAGCCTATCCCTTCTCTTATGATTGTTAAAGGAGTTAATATAAAGGTTTAGAATAGCATGCATCGTTTTTATTCTTAACATTTCCTTCATGGTAATTTGATAGTTCTCACAGGCATTATTTATAGGATCACTGAGGAAGCTTAAAACCTAGCTTCTCAGTCTCAATGAACAATTTACATGAATACAACAGGAATTCTTTTCATACCAGCTTTCCCTGTTCCTTCTTCCCACTACTTGAATTGATGTTAGACATCCAATGAATCAGCCTGCCAGTACAAGACATGTGAGAGATGTGGGTTCAATCCCTGGGTTGGGAAGATCCTCTGAAGTATAAAATGGCAACTCAGTCCATTATTCTTGCCTGGAAAATTCCATGGACAGAGGATCCTGACAGACTACAGTCCATGGGGTCTCAGAGAGCTGGACATGACTGAACAAGGGAACACAATAAGGAAGTTATGGTCTTTGCTATACGTGATACAGCTCACATGTTTTATGCATTTCATCTCTGTAACATTTAATTTAGTAATAAGCTAATCACATTTAGTAACATCCCGGTGAGGTGGATATTGCTAACTTCATTTAACACATTAGAACACATAATTTAAATGAGTTTAAATTAAACTCAAAAATTAAGTCACATGTCAAAAGTCACAGCGTTAGTCAAAGATAGAACCAGGATTCAGCTCCATGCCCACCAGACATGAAAACCTAAGCTCACTGCTGCTGAGTTAAATTGCACCAAATTAAGCTCAAGTGTTTTTTCCTCCAAGAGATTTTTCTTGACTTCCCCTCTTGGGAAAGGTTCCCCTGCATAAATTAACACAAGTAGAGAATTTCTCACACTAAATGATGAAGAAAATGTCTTTTCCACTGAAATGTGAGTTCCTTGATGGAAGGAATTTTATTGTAGTGTTCTTTATATTTCTATGGCAATATTAAAAGAAAAGGGAAAACCACTGCCCAATTTGAGGGCACGTTGATGAATCCTTCCCTCTAGTAGCATTAATCAATGCATTGGCTGCTTTGCCGCACGTGGTGAATCCCACACCTGTATTATGGACACTTAGGTGTCAAACACTTTTTGAACAAGGGCGCTGAGCACAGCCCTTGTTTCATAGACTTTCACCACCTGGGGGAGGACACAGAGAAGTAAATGGGCAGAAACCATAATGAAGATCAGAATGCAGTGACTACCCGGCCCAGAATGGAGTACTTCTCTGAGACATTGTACCTGAAGGGTGAAGGGAAACTGGCCAGGGACAAGGAAGGGGAAGCGGACCTCTCAGGAAACAGCGAGTGCAAATGTGCAGGGGTCCATGGCAAAGCGATATGCTCAAGGAACCGCAGATAGCAACAGTTCAGGATGGCTGTGGCTCAAGGTTTGAAGTGAGACTCAGACAGAGAGAGAGAAAGCAGGCGGGAAGGATGGACAGGACTAGAAACATAGATGCCTTGGATAACATTTAAATTGTATCTTGGAGACAATGGCGAGCCTTTGGAAAATTTTAGGCAGAAATAAGTGACATAATCATACTTGTGTTTGAAAAAGATCACTTTGGCTGCAGTATTGGGTGTACAGGATTCAGCAGACAACGCAGCTGTGCCATTTAAGACATAAAATTAGTGATTNGACAATGGCGAGCCTTTGGAAAATTTTAGGCAGAAATAAGTGACATAATCATACTTGTGTTTGAAAAAGATCACTTTGGCTGCAGTATTGGGTGTACAGGATTCAGCAGACAACGCAGCTGTGCCATTTAAGACATAAAATTAGTGATTGCTGCTGCTAAGTCACTTCAGTCGTGTCCGATTCTGTGCGACCCCATAGATGGCAGCCCACCAGGCTCCCCTGTCCCTGGGATTCTCCAGGCAAGAGTACTGGAGCGGGGTGCCATAAATTAATGACTAAATTCTGCCAATGGTGATGGTGGAGGAGATGATTCAAAATATTTTAAGAATCTTAGGACAGATTCTGATGTTTGGTAGGATGAGAAAATGCCAGAGAGAGCAAAGATGTCAAAGAGGCCTAGACAATAGCCCAACAAATTCCTTTCATTTACATAATCTGGGCCTCTCAGCCCTGGACACCTGTGATATTTTAAGCCTTTCTGACACCCTCAACTCTTATGACATTAATGAAGGTAGCTGAGTATAATGCCTGTGCCTCTGAATGATTTATCCATTATTCATGTATGAAATTAATAGGTTATGTACCCCTAATATGGTTTGTATCAAGAGAAGCCAGTTGACCCAGCATGGATAATAGATTCATCATGCCTTCATAACCCTGACCAGCATGCATGACTACAGTGTAGCAGAGATGTTGAAGTGACTATCTGACCATCTGCCGACCCCTACCACAGCCTCCAAAAAAAGAAAAAGAACATTTGGAGTGTTTTCCTGACAGCTGCAGAATGTATGGCTATGTGACACTATTTGAATATTCTGTCTGACACGTTGGGGATATTCTTTTGCAATTTTTTTTTTAAAGAGTTGAGCCATATTCCTAAGTATAAATCATTGATTTTGTTACTTATTATTAGACCCATGCCAAAATCAACATATCTATAGGGCAGAGAAAAGTGACTGACTTACTTCTCCCTGCAGATTCCTGCAGATGAACTGAGTTTGGGTTTTCAGGTAGATAACTTGGGAATTTTTTTAAAAGTATTTGTAAACTGCAAGTAAGCAGTAACCAACTAAAGTTGTCTACTGATGAACTCTCCAGACTAATCCAGGCTTCAGATTAACTAGAAATTCCCTGGGTGTCTGAATCAGGCCAAATTTATTTATCTCACACTATCAAGTTTCCAAGAAGATGAAAATTCCTAAATTCAGATGGAATTAAGGATCTGTTGCTTCAAGTAATGTAGAGGCTTTAGGTTTCTAAATTTCACATTTTCTTCTGGATCTCTTTAGTTGTTTCATATTAGTAGTAACAGGAATAAAAAGCCAGAGTCCTGAAGATATTTGATGGGATTTCATATAGTCAGCTATAGTACAGTCTTATTCTATTTTAGTTAAATAATTTTAATGCTAGACAATCTTCTTAAACTCTAAATTTTATGCATATGCAGTTATCAGTGTATATTTTAGTGTGATTGAAATACATACACACATATGTATGTTTACAGATAAAGATACCATCCAAACATAAGTGGGTATTTAGATGTAAAAATATTTACTTAATATGTGTGAATTTTGATAAAAGTGTTATTGGCTTTGTGGAAGGTATTGCAAGTTTTCTAGAACAAGTGTAGATTCACATAAGTCAAAAGAAGCACAATTTTTGAGTTCAGACTTTCTTTTGAATCCAGAATCAGCCACTTTCTATGTGACCTTGAACAAATGACTTAACCTACTAAGCCTCAGATTTCTTCATGATGAATGTAATACTAGTATCTGTCATACACCACTGTTGTGAGAAACAGAAATAACATGTGTAAAATGCCTTAAATAGTTCATCGAACAGCATAGGTGCTCAATACTGGTTTTTATAAAGTGTATAAATGCACCTTTATCTAAGACTCATTTTTTTTTTCAAAGATGTCACTGTTGGTTAACTTTAGGCCATGATTCTGGGCCTAGGTCAAGTGGCAAATGTATACTTCTGCTTTTCTGTCTGTGTTTGTGTGTGTGTATGTGTGTGTGAGAGAGAGAGAGAGAGGGAGGGAGAGAGTTTTTTTTTGTGTTTTTTTTTTAATGGCAAATGATAAGCTTCTTCAGTGATCTCCAAAATGTATATGTTCCCAATTATTAATGCATTTTAAGTATATACATGGAGTCTGCCCTTGAGTTTGCAGCCATAGCTTCCTCTAGAATAACTCCAAACTTTTTGTAGCTCTGTCTTCCCTTCTTTGTTGCTGCTACTGCTGCTAAGTCACTTCAGTCGTGTCTGACTCTGTGCGACCCCATAGATGGCAGCCCACGAGGCTCCCCTGTCCCTGGGATTCTCCAGGCAAGAACACTGGAGTGGGTTGCCAGTTCCTTCTCCAATTCATGAAAGAAAAGGAAAAATGAAGTCGCTCAGTCATGTCTGACCCTCAGCGACCCCGTGGACTGCAGCCTTCCAGGCTCCTCCATCCATGGGATTTTCCAGGCAAGAATACTGGAGTGGGGTGCCATTGCCTTCTCCGCCCTTCTTTGTTAGCTCACAAGAATTTAGCTCCTGGCTAGACAAGCAGTTAGTGTTTTCTTTTCTGTTCAATAGCTTTTGGCTATGATATTTGCTTCAGATGCTTTTAAATATTTTATTCTAATGATCTTTCACTTCCAGTCTCTACATATGAAATAGTTAGCTTTTTCTTTGTTTTTGTCTGCACATTAGAACTGGCAGGAGGAGCATTCTTCTTCTTTGGGGGAAATGCTTCTCTCCCCCATTCCAACCACATCCCGACGACCACTGCCAGTCGTAGCATCCATGGTCACACAGTTGATTGAACTAGAGCTACTCATTGAAATTACCTGGCAAGCTAGTAAAAAAAATAGTAATAATAACACAGATCCCTGAACCATGCCCTAGACTGCATGAATCAGAAGCTTAGGTTTGTGGGACATGAGAAATCTTTATTTTAAAAACTCTTCTTGGGGACTTGATGTACCGTTTACAGGCTGACACCTGAGTCAGACTAAGCCAAATATGAGCACTCCTCAGGATTTTTCACACTGGAGCTTGTGGAATGGAGAGGTATTGCATTCCAGCTGTGCAGTAGAGTTCTGAGAGACGAGAGAAAGAGTGGTTGCCATATGAATTTCCTCCCTCGTGGAGCAAGCTCATCTGAGAAAACGAGGCTTCCCACAGACAGAGACAGAGACAGAAGCTAACGAAGAGGGGGAGAGAGAGAGAACATGCTGGCAGCATCCAATTTCTATGTTATATCTACCCTAAAGACCCAACCGGACAGCCACTCTCTTCTCAATGGCTACATGCGACCTCCCCTTAAATTCTTAGCCAGACTGGTTCAAATCTGGCATCCATAATTTGCCTAGTGTATTTATGCAAATATATCTTGGTGGTGTAATTTCGCTATCACTCCGCGGAAGTTTTTGAATAGGTCCTGCCCCAGGCTCAGGCTGCCATAGCCTGTTCTCAAAATAATTGTCACCTTGCTTAGATTTATCTTCTCTAAAGTCTAACTGTGTCTCCCACCACTGAGGTAAGGTCATAAAGCTGACCTCTCTGGTACGGAATAGTGTTGGCAGGTTGTAATAAACCTTAATACCACAAAGCTTACGCATGCATCTCCTGTAAAGTAACCCATGACTGTGTTTCAACTCCCAGGAAATAAAAGAACAATTAAAAAAAAAAAAGTGGCAAGTAAAGAGAATGCCAGGTCTATACGTCTCTACTGTCTAGAAACTTTTCTGATTTGGAAGCTAGCAAGTTTTTTGTACATGCGGAAAGAGCTTTGCGGTGTTAACCATTGGCCTCAGATGTCAGAAAAAAAAATTTACTGTGAGAAATGTGGTTTACAGACATTTGGGGGGGTCATTAATCTAACTTTTCTTCAGATGCAAGCATCAAAGTCTCAGGATTGAGGATTACCTGGTAAACATACCTCAAAGGCCTGATTTAGATGAATGGGCACAAAATGCCTTTAGCTGAAATTCAGCTGCTGACTCCAGCCTTCTCCATTTTTCTTTATAGCTCCAGGCTGACTTATCTCCCTTCTTTCACCCGACAAACCATCAGTCACTGGAGTATTACCAAGTGCTCCCCTCCAGTTCCTTACCCTGAGCCTCACATCATCTAAACTGGCCAATATATTTCCTTCTGGAAACCACTTGTTATACTGTGACCCTCAGCTTTTCCTGACATGCTCTTGGTTATCACCGGCACATCTGATGCTATTGAAAGCACATCTGATTCTAAAATTAACTGCTTTTAGACAAAAATCGACAACAGGATAGACTTGCCCAGAAATGGCAAAATTCTACTATTCCCAAAAGAGTTTTATAATCAGAGTAAATCTATTTGCCTGACCTGTACATCAACACGATGTGGATGGTTAAGGAGGTTTGGCAAAGAAAGCTCTAACTCAGGGATGCTCTAAACTTCTGAGTCATGATGGAGATACTAGGTCCTGAGATTATTTGAAAACAAAGACACAAGAAGCAATTTAGGACAGGGGCCCAGCAATCACACCTGAGTTACTAAGTACTCCATCTTGAGAACTGGTAAAAGCCAGAAATGTTATCACTTGCCACTGAACAAACTAAGAGATGAATCTCTGTTTTTCTGTAGATCAATTGTCAGGCTAACAGCACATGTAAACTTAGTCATTTTTAGTGGTCTCCCCCCTCCCCTCCACCGCCCAAACACTTCAAGCACCTCCGGAGATATCTCATAGTTCTGTGCCCTTATACTGACGAGACAGCCTACACATTGTTTGGTCACGTGTTCTCACAAGTAACTGCTGCAACACCCGTGGTTTCCCTCTGAGCTCTTCCTGCAGGTCTGCCCGTTTCTGCTGACGATGTAGTGGACATTTGTCAGTTATGTACCCATTTCATTCTTTTCACCCCTTCCTCTTTGCTAATTGAGTCCAGATTTTGGTTCAGATGTCCTCCTTTATCCACATAACCCATGTGCTTTGATGGAGGCTAGGCAACTCTGAACTCATGCGGTAGGTCCTTACTGATTTAAGCCAATGAGCACTGATGGAGAAAGGCCCTTAGCCTCTCTCTGTGGTGAGTACTCAACCTGTTTCAGTACAATCAGAGGGAATTGTGACTCCTGCTTAGAATTCCATGACAGAAACCCACCCTCTTTCATGGGCAGGAAGTGGGGAAGCCTGTAGCTCAGATAGTAGCTTAGAGCCATTTTATGGCCAGAATAATATTCCAGCTTTAGAATGAAGTACCATTTTAGGTGGCCGAGTAGGTAAATGGGATAAAGAACAGTCTTAGTGACATCTTGAGACCGAGAAGCAAGCCATCTCTGAAGCCCCCCTTCTGAATTTCTGTTAATCACCTTTGTTGTGTTACCAGTTTAAATGGGGGGTTCTGTGACTCACAACTAAACAAATCCTGAATGACACAAATGGGTCATGAGGAAGCTTAAACTTTAGGGCCCCATCATCTTAGAGATGCCTGAAAGTCCTTTATCTCTGAAACTGTTCCTTCTCTCTTATTCCAGTTCAGGGCTTCCCAGGTGGTGCTAGTGGGAAAGAACCTGCCTGCCAAAGCAGGTAGACATAAGAGACAGGAGTTTGATCCCTGGGTCGGGAAGGTCCCTTGGATGAGTGCTTGGCAGCCCACTCTAGTATTCTTGCCTGGAGAATCCTATGGACAGAGGAGCCTGATGGGCTATGGTCCACAGGGTTACAAAGAGTCAGACACGACTAACGTGATTCAGCACGCACACATGCACATTCCAGTTTGAGGAATCTCTCTCCCCCCTGCACCTCCATTTGGGAAACCAATTATTCCCTCTGCAGAGGACTCCTCTTTCCTCTTTTACTCCTCCAAAACCCCTTTAATTTCTTCAAAGGGCTTAGGTTTTTGGAAACAGAAGCAGGGAGGTCTTTGCAGGCTGCTTCTGACTTCCACTTTCCCTCTCCTTACCTCCCTCTACAATGAATACCTGCTTTAACAGGGAGAAAAGAAAAAGGAAAAAAACAGGGAGAAGAAAAATAGTTTTTAATATCTCAAAATAGAGATGCACAGTAGGGAAACTGAAACTTATTTGAGAAGCAATTAGAACTAGTGGATTTAAAAGCTTCTATTTTATCCAGTTAGCTTGATGAGATTTATGCATTTCTGCACTTTCAAATCAACTATCCTTTGAAGAAACAGAATGTACATAATAAGAAAATATTCATAGATATCAGAACCTCCAAGGTGTACTTTTATAGTTTAAAAATATTTGGTCTGTATAGACTCAGCATAAATTAAACAAAGACATTTAGTCATTGAAAAGAATGTCACCTTGAATTTAATTCAGGATCACCAACTAGGTTCTGTTGATCCTAAGAGTGCTCTTCACTCCCTTATTATCTTTGACTGAGAAGTTTTTCCTTAAAACTCAGCTTATGTGTTAGCTTCTCTGAAAAGCTTGGGCAAGTTCCCCTGTCAGAGTTAGCTTATCCATACTTTTCATCACCTCAGGGTTTTCTTATTATCATCTGTGTTCACATCCTGTCTACCTTTTATGTAGAGGCCCTTAATGGCTGAAATCCTTTTCATGCTTGGCATTTACATCTGGCTGTTTTTAATCACTTCCCGGGTAGCTGGAAAAAGAATCTGCCTGCAATGCAGGAGACGTGGGTTCCATCCCTGGGTCCGGAAGATTCCCCTGGAGAAGGGCATGGCAACCCAGTCCAGTATTCTTGCCTGGAGAATCCCATGGACAGAGGAACCTGGCAGGCTACAGTCCCTGGAAATGCAAAGAGTCAGGCACGACTGAGCGGCTAACACACACACACAGAAGAACAAAGTATATCACTAGCAGACTCATTTATATCTCTTGACAAGATACAGAGATTAGTGTTTCATCCTGATGGTGTATTGTATACACAGACATGTTTCTATACACACTCACATACAGGTATAAGTTTTGTACACATTTTATATATTTTTTTCATGTGTTTGTATGTGTTTACATGTGTTTATAGTTGGCTGGGTGGATAGGTAGATAGGACCTTCTTTTAAGCTGGAGCCAACCCTCATGCTCTCTCTAATGCTGGTGCCACACTAAGGATGTCAATATCATTTACTCGAAGTTTAGCTTTGTATGTTGTTTACTCCTTTTTGATTATCTCAAATTTTAACAATTAGTCTATGACATAAGTTTTAGAGCCTCTCGTTTACCAAGAAGAAAACTGTAGGTCAAAGAAGTTAAGGCATTTATCCATGATCACAAAATTAGTATGTGGCAGAACTGGTTCTTCAAATGTGGTGCCATCAGTAAGCAGGAAAAACATGGAAGATTTTTTAGAATAGAGTATTCTTGAACCAGCCATGACATATTCAGATTGCCCTTAAGTCTTATACATTTATCAAAAGGAAACAACAAGCCCAATGGCAAAATGTCTTTGATTCACATCGCGAGGTTGAAAGCAGCTTCAAGAAAAAGACAAAGACAGTAGGAGGTGGATGGGGAGGAAGTTATTTCTCTGTGGGATTGTTTCTTAATGTTTGAGCAATAAGTCATGTGCCTCTCCCCACCATTTGCTTAAACTTTACTCATGGCTCAATAATGCTACCCTAACTTGAGAAAAACAACATCACTTCTTGCAAATTTGGTATTTTTCTAATTCAGTAAATCCAATTCAAGCCGTGTTTCAACTGCATTTTTTAAACTTTCCTCCTGAGAATATACCCATGTTTTATGAAGCCATAATTGGTTCTACTATGCATACAGTTTTATTACTTCATTTAACTAGTATAACATATAATTACGATGCATCTCATGCTTTAAATATTATTTCATTATTTTCAAATATTTTTCAGATATCATTTCATCTTTCAAGCTACCCTGTGAATTAGGAAAAGAAAATTTGCCATTCAATTTAAAATGAGCAAACCGAGGGCTCAGAAAGCATTGACATGGGTTTCGCAAGGTCACTCAATATAGAGCAAAGGCCAGTCTAAATCACATCTTTAACTTCCAGCCTTGCTCTTTTCTCTCCAACTCTTGTTGTTGGGTTTTGTTTTAATAGCAAACAAATCCAAATAATTGGCTCATTAAGGTAAGTTCAGTTAGTCACTCAGTCGTGTCTGACTCTTTGTGACCCCATGGACTGCAGCACACCAGGCCTCCCTGTCCATCACCAACTCCTGGAGTTTACTCAAACTCATGTCCATCGAGATGCCATCCAACCATCTCATCCTCTGTCGGCCCTTTCTCCTCCTGCCCCCATCCCTCCCAGCATCAGGGTCTTTTCCAGTGAGTCAACTCTTTGCATCAGGTGGCCAAAGTATTAGAGCTTCAGCTTCAGCATCAGTCCTTCCAATGAACACTCATTGGAGGTAAAACAAACTAAAAATATCAAAATGTGGCTCATTAATTTCTAAAGTTAAGCTGAAATCAGAAGAAGACTTTCTCTCATGTCAAATTAGATTTGAAATCACCCAAATAATTTAAACTTGCTCTTTTTTTTTTTTACGTTTAGATTTTTTTTTGTTTGTTTGTATAGAATTTTAAAACCCTGGGCCTAACACCTCATTAAGTTTTTTTTAATTGATTAATTTTAATTGGAGGCTAATTACTTTACAGTATTGTAGTGGGTTTTGCCATACATTGACATGAATCAGCCATGGGTGTACATGTGTTCCCCATCCTGAGCCCCCCTCCCACCTCCCTCCCCATCTCATCCCTCAGGGTCATCCCAATGCACCAGCCCAGAGCACCCTGTCTCATGCACTGAACCTGAGCTGGTGATCTCTTTCACATATGGTAACATACAAGTTTCAGTGCTATTCTCTCAAGTCATCCCACCCTCGCCTTCTCCCACAGAATCCAAAAGTCTGTTCTTTACATCTGTGTCTCTTTTGCTGTCTCGCATATAGGGTCATTATTACCATCTTTCTAAATTCCATATACATGCGTTGAAAAATAACTACCACGAATGTTTAGACTCATGGGAAACACATCGAAATAACAAGTTTTTATCTTGTAACTCCAATAAGTGGGAAAGCCCTTTAACCCTCTAAATCTCGAACGTTACTGTTTGGAAAGTATTTCTTACATTGATTTGACTCTCTGCTAGTAATTTCTACCAAATTGTTTTACCAACACTGGAAAGTATTTCAAGTGTGGACTTTATAGCACTTTAGCCTGAGATCAAACCGTGGCTTTAATACTGGTTACCTTTGTGAATTTAAGAAAGTCACTGAGTCTGTACCTCAGTATACTCATCGGTAAAGTAGGGGTAATAATAACACCACCTTCATAGGATTGTTGTGAATACTAAATGTGTTCATATATATAAAATGAAGTACTTAAAACAGTGCCCGGCTCTAAAAAGTACTATACAAGAACTGGCAATCATTATTGTTACTGGTCTAGTTCTCTTCACGTGAGAGGCCTTGAATTTTAACAAAATAATATCAATACCTACTTCATCCCCAGACTCTTTCTTCTACAGAAGAACCACAGCTTTCCAATGTCTTTATCTCCCACATGATCTTCTTCCTCTGGCAATGCTCCTGATTATTACTTTCCCTCCTAAATTTTTTCTTTCTTTCTACAGATAAGTTTTGATTGTGATGCCTGGAATTTATGCTTTTTTCACTCAGCAGGCATTACTTGAGCATCTCTTCCATCACAGGTGTATTAGATGCTGTGAACAAGTAGTACATGATACAGTCTGTTCCTTCAGAGAGCTTAGGAGTTAGTAAGGGAGCCAGATGTGTGAATTAGAGTCATTACTTCAGGGAGATCTACTACCTGAAGTGCTGACCAGACTTGCTGTCTTCTTTTCTATAACTGTCTATGACTTAAGCCTGAAAAGTGTACTTTCATACAAACTTTCAGTTCAGTTCAGTCGCTCAGTCGTGTCCGACTCTTTGTGACTCCACAGACTGCAGCACACCAGGCCTCCCAGTCCATCACCAACTCCCGGAGTTTACTCAAACTCATGTCCATTGAGTCAATGATGCTGTCCAACCACCGTATCCCGTCAACCCCTTCTCCTCCTGCCTTCAATCTTTCCCAGCACCAGGGTTTTTTCCAGTGAGTCAGTTCTTTGCATCAGGTGACCAAAGTATTGGAGCTTCAGTTTCACCATCAGTCCTTCCAATGAATATTCAGGACCGATTTCCTTTAGGATGGACTGGTTGGATCTCCTTGCAGTCCAAGGGACTCTCAAGAGGCTTCTCCAACACCAGTTCAAAAGCATCAATTCTTCGGCTCTCAGCTCTCTTTATAGTCCAACTCTCACATCCATACATGACTACTGGAAAAACCAGAGCTTTGACTAGACAGACCTTTGTTGACAAAGTAATGTCTCTGCTTGTTAATAAACTGTCTAGGTTATATACTCTGCACATAACTTTTCTTCCAAGGAGCAAATGTCTTTTAATTTTATGGCTGCAGTCACCATCTGCAGTGATTTTGGAGCCAAAAAAATAAGGTCTGTCACTGTTTCCACTGTTTCTGCATCTATTTCCCATGAAGTGATGGGACCAGATGCCCTGATCTTAGTTTTATGAATGTTGAGTTTTAAGGCAACTTTTTCACTCTCCTCTTTCACTTTCATCAAGAGGCTTTTTAGTTCCTCTTTACTTTCTGCAATAAGGGTGGTGTCATCTGCATATCTGAGGTTCTTGATATTTCTCCCAGCAATCTTGATTCCAGCTTGTGCTTCTTCCAGCCCAGCGTTTCTCATGATGTACTCTGCATAGAAGTTAAATAAGCAGGGTGACAATATACAGCCTTGATGTATTCCCTTCCCAATTTGGAACCAGTTCCATGTCCAGTTCTAACTGTTGCTTCCTGACCTGCATATAGGTTTCTCAAGAGGCAGGTTAGGTGGTCTGGTATTCTCGTCTCTTGAAGAATTGTCCACACAGTTTGTTTTGATCCACACAAAGGCTTTGGCATAGTCAAAAAGCAGAAGTAGATGTTTTTCTGAAACTCTCTTACTTTTTTAATGATCCAACAGATGTTGGCAGTTTAATCTCTAGTTCCTCTGCCTTTTCTAAATCCAGCTTGAACATCTGGAAGTTCACAGTTCATGTATTGCTGAAGCCTGGCTTGGAGAATTTTGAGCATTACTTTACTAGCATGCGAGATGAGTGCAATTGTCCAGTAGTTTGAGCATTCTTTGGCATTGCCTTTCTTTGGGATTGGAATGAAAACTGACCCTTTCCAGTCCTGTGGCCACTGCTGAGTTTTCTAAATTTGTTGGCATATTGAGTGCAGCACTTTCTTTTAGGATTTGAAATAGCTCAGCTGGAATTCCATCATCTGCACTAGCTTTGTTCGTAGTGATGCTTCCTAAGGCCCACCTGACTTTGCATTCCAGGATGTCTGGGTCTAGGCGAATGATAACCACACAGACTTCACAGTGGTAAAATAAAAACTCAGGTCTTTGCACTGATCACTTTTTAAAGTGAATGTTTCTTAGTTCCTAGCATGTTTCTCTGTGTCTGCCTTCAGCAATAAAATTTACAAGTGCCGAGGTATTCTACGAGGGCTATTTATTACTGCTTCAAAATTAAACTCATGTCAGTGTTATTTAACTGCCTTCTTTTCAAGCATGTTACATTAGGGACAGGCTGTCTTTAGCCTGGGCTGTTCTGACAGAAGTTACAACACATGCTTTTTAGAGCAGTCTATCATGTTTGGCAGCGCCTGTAAGGATGGTTTTAGGTGCATGGACCATGTCCTGTGCCAAAACTTGAGGATGCAGTTAAAATGTAGTACACTGCTCTGCCTGGACAACCTATGCACCACTCAGATTCAGCTGTAATGTAATTCTGAGTAAGCAGGGGGGTTCTTTTTCAAATATATGGGGAAATATTCTGGAAATCTGGGCTATATATAAATCTGAACTTATGTATTATATTACTTTCTGTAATCTTTCTGGCAGTAACTCTGTGAAGTAATTATCATCGTACTCTCTTGCATACTGAGGCATTGAGTGATAAAGTGATTTGTTCAAGATTGCACATTTAGCAAGGGGCTAGAGCAGAAATCTGAATGGAGATGGGTTTGATGCTAAAATTTCCCCAGAAGGACCTCTTGGCCTATCATTTCAGTGTCTCTCCACCCATTGTCAAGGCCAACTGTGTTGTTTCACATGACATGGTGATTTTTCCTCTGGAAAGCTTGGCATTTGAACAGCTGATGTGAGGATTCTTGCCTCTGGTTTCCAAAGGGATGTTCCTCAACTTGGACTTAGAGTCTGCATTTGTGCTCCGTAGGGTAGGAAGGGTAAGGACATTAAGGCAGCGCTGGCTGTGAAATCAGTTACTTTTTAAATCTCAGGGTTATTGAATTAGTGAATTAGTCTTAGAAGGCTATGTGTCATTCTTGGGATTCTGAGAAAGGAAATTGAATATTAACCCAGTTCAAATCCATCATGCACAATTTATAGCCACATGCAGACTCAACCATATGGTGGAAACATTCTTTCATTCTTTGAGACTATTTTATGTTGGTTGCCGCACATACAGCAGGTCTTTTTAACTGACTTGTCTTGTGTGATCAAAATAATAAAACATCTGTTGATAATAACCTTGAGAACAAATTGGTGTTTCCCAAACTTGCTTGAGCTATAAAATGTCTTCTGTAATAATGAATACAAGATGGAGGGGCAGCATTTTAAAGACTCACACATAATTTGATCATGTCACCTCCAAAAAGTATGTCCACCAGGACTGCTGAAACCTCATTCGCAGAAACTCAGCTTCACTGTGAATACATGGGGCTATTTTCTTTTTCATGGTAGAAATATGGTTGTGAGTTCTTGAAAAGTCTACAAAAGGGGATTAAATAACCATACTTAGGCAGTTTCTTATGAAGCATGTCAAAACGGCATAGTTTCAAAACCTCAGGAGAAAGTTGAGCCTTCTGAACATTTATAAGCCACCAATGAATTGTCGGGCCCCAAACCACCGCAGAATTTCCTGCTATCTGGTAAGCTGCCATAGCCTACACAGTTGCAGCCAAAAACACACTCTGTGCTGAAAATCCGTGCTTCTCATCACAAGCCCCACCCTGCTTGCATGGCCTGGGCCCACAGTCTGGTTAGAACGAGGCTGTGGAACATTTTGCAGTGTTTTTATTTCTCTTGTGCCCCGTTCCGTTCAGCTCTACCATTGGTATGAAGTTCCTTTGGGCAGACCAGCATCCTTAGTAAAAATTCCAAAAGAGAAATTCAGTGAGACACTTCCACCTTTTGCTTTGGGTGAGCGTTTAATAAGTACAGGAGACTTCTCAGCTCCCAGCGATGTTGACCTCATGTTTTATTGGGTCTGAGGGGAAGAGCTTTAAGTTTTAGCAAGTGCTGTTACCCACTTCCCTTGCCACGTCGAGCCCTCTAGAGACTTCGCCTTGGCCGTAAATGCAGATTCACTGTTAGCCAGCCACAGAGTCCTGACCCACTGCTTCCTGCCACACACTGGCTGCAGAATCTCAGTTCTAACCAGTTGTTTCCTGTTCATTGTTAAAAATCTGCTCACTGCTCTTTCCCAAGTATACCACCACTAAACTGGCCCACGAAATGGACAGAATGGTTTGTAATATGCCATTTCCTTTTAACACACGTGTGATGATTATACTAGTAATAGCTTCTGAGTATTTGAGATATATTGTTGAGGACTCCATTATTTTATTTGAGCTCTGCAACAAGTAACCATTTAGCTTTTTTGTCTTCATGCGGGAGATGGGAAAACTGCAGATGAGAGCATTGCTCTTCTGGCGACAGAATTCAGTCCCAATTAGTTTGATTCTGTCTGTGCAAGTCTTGTTTCTTGCTCTAAACCTGTTTGGTAGATGTTGTGAAAAACCCTTATGTAGATGGAGAAAAAGGGATAAGGAATTTGTCCAAAGTTTAGAGTTTATTTGAAAAAGCCAGGGATAGAGAAAAAGCATGCACTGTGTATCTATAGAGCATTCTAGTATTATCCTTCTCTAATATTCTCATCTGGGAATCACCATCTATGTATGCAGAAAGCAGCTCTTCCTGTTCACACCTAATCAGCCGGCGAGTCCATTCCACCTCTTTAATCCCTCTGAAATCCACATGCTTTTCCCCAGACACACTATCTACCTCAGGCCACTGTCATCTCTCACCAGGATTGCAGCAGCCTCCTAACTGGGTGGTACGTCCCAGTCTTAAGTCCACTTCCGTGCTTTATCCACACTGTCACCAGTGGGATCTTTCTCAAACGATAGCATGCCTCTGATACTCACTGCTCCACATTGACTTTCAGGTAACAGCCAACCTTCTTGGCTTGGCATCCAAGGCCTTAGATGTTGTGCCTCTCCTTTAAGCTCCAGTTCTTCCCTTATTCTTTTCCCATATCTGTATTCCAGCCACATGGTTAGACTTGAAATTGCCCAAACTCACAGGATTCTCTTTTTTCTCGCCTCCTCTTTACTACAAGTACTCCTCACCATGCTGCACCCATTTGCCTCCCTAACAGCTGCACAAACTTCCTGTGTGAGTCTAGGTAGTATCTCCCTCTTGAAGCCTGCGCTGGCAGACCCCTTAACTCTCGAGCGCCTTCCGCTATTGGTTGTCTGAATGTCCTCTAACAAGACTTATGGTTCCTTTTCCAGAACTTATGAGTTGACCTCCTTTGGTAGCTGCTCAAAATAATATAAACAGCCCCAAAAAAGAGTACAAATATTTAATTAAAGGAAAAAAAAAAAAAGCAGAGTGACGTAGTTGCCTACTCTACCACAGTTGTGCAGCCATTCATAGGTACAGATTTTCCATCCTACCAGAATCTACCTAGAGATGAAATCAGATGTTGATTCTCTGCTAGTTTACCAACATTCATTCATTCAGTCAATAAATATTTATTGATCAACTGTCATGTATTATAAACCATTTAATTTCAGGGCATATAACAGTAAACAAAGCAAAAATTCTTACCCTTAGAGACCATATATGTTAGTTGAGGCAGCATTAAATACACTAAATACATAAAATGAATATTAGATGGCAATAAGTGCTTTGGAGAAAAAAATGGAACAAATTTGTATTGATCTCAGTCGCCCAAACAGATAAAAACCATTTAATGTTTCCCCCTGAAATGGAAATGACCTCTTAAAATGGTCATTGTTCCAGCCTTTGACTAGTGTGATATGATAATTACTCCCTATTGGATGGACCCCAGGCACCTCCAGAAAGGTGGAAGAATGAAATTAGCAAGCATTGCTCTTGCAGACACATCAGGGTCATTCTCCAAATATATCAGTGGTCCAGACTTAAAAACAGTCCCTGTCTCAAATTAGATTACTTCACACACACAGACAGACAGACACACACACTCCTAACAAAGGAGGTTCTTTGAGACAAGACTACATGTGATAGAACTCTTGTCTCAGAAGATGACACCTTCAAATGTTTGATGTGGGAGACCTGACCTATTTCATTGGTAACTCAGTGACTGGGAATTGACTAGGTCAAAGGCACTGTGTGTGCACCCTGATGCATGTTCAGAAGACGAGAAGTTAAGTTTTCAGTATGAATGTGCTTCTGAGCATTGCTGAGGCCTAAAATAAGATGCTGACCACTAGTACTTGACCACTAGTGCCCCCAGTTTCAGAAACTCTTCTCTAACCCATATAAAAATTACCTGTCTTCTGGAGAACTAAGAAAATAATTCAAGAGAGCAAAGTTTAGTTGCGGTGAAGCTGTATTTGCCCAAATAACTGTGAGTTCCGTACTTCCTTAACTGGAGCAGGAACTATCCTATTTTCTACCATAACACCCAGGCACATAGCACCTTATATCGTGAGAGTCTGTTTCCTGGTCAGTCATCCCACTGCCAAACTGGGCTTGCTTGAGGGCAATGTCATTTATTGCTGAATTCCAAACATCTACCTAGTAAGAAATACTTGAAGAAAGGAGAATGGGTTTTAACCAAAGTAGGGAATTCATAGGATAGAATCAGAAAATTTTGGAGGTGGAGAAGGTCAACAACTAATTCAAACCTATAATTTGATTTTGATAGATAAGGAGAATGGAATGCCAGAAAGGTCCAAGGGCTTTCCCAGAGTCAACTTGGGAACCTAATTTTAGGACAAAAAATATACATCCCTTATCATTTCTTCTTCTGGTAAGAAATTTCTGATAATCGTATATACTAATAAAACATATCCACTCTTAAGCAATCAAAAATGATTTATTTTATTGTAAGGTGCTTTTGAAATGAAATGAACTACTTCAGTTTGGCTATGTACATTTTGTAACATGGTATTTTTCATATGAGGTTTGTCTCCAGCTTCAACCCAAAACAGACTGCTTGAAATAACCCTATAAATATTTAGCAGGTACAATCTCCTCTAGCCAAAACTGGTCATTCTGAGATGATATTTCCACCAGTTACTTTTTCCTACCCAAAGGAATCATGTGGCATCAGTTATGACTCCAGAAATGAAAGCATCAAGAATAGAAATAGAATATATTTCCTCCTTTATTTGCCTTGGAATGTTCATTCTGTTCCCTTAAAGATACTATACTTTTGAATTTCTGAATTTCTATTTTATTTACTTTTTAAATATATGTATTCTGATTCTTGTGATCTCATCTTATCACTGTTTCAGAGGAGAAGATTTGAGGGAAAAATATTCCTTCAAACTTCCTGCCTGGTTGTCTGTGTCACAGAATGTCAATCTCAGCTTAACTGTTTAAATTTTTTTTTTTTTTTTTTTTTACAGCTTTTTGATATATTGGCCGTGACCTTTGGTCAAGGGCAATAATCTGACTTAACTTCTATAAATATAACTTTCCTTTAAAGATATTTTAGTTGTTTGCTCCTGATAATTTTGATTTATTTTTTCCATTTCCTATTTAAGGCTTAGATACTTTTATGCCATAAAAATCCAAGATTAAAAAAAAATACTAGTTCTTCAGTTGAAATACAGTTTCATCTCTCTTTTCCTAGAAACTTGCAGTCATACTTCAGGGCTTAATTTAACTGTCAGCTTTTAATCTAATGGCAACCCACTCCAGTACTCTTGCCTAGAAAATTCCATGGATGGAGGAGCCTGGTGGACTACAGTCCATGGGGTCGCAAAGAGTCGGACATGACTGAGCGACTTCACTTTCGCTTCGCTTTTTTTTGAATCTAAATTAACCAGTCCCTGTTATTATTCATTCCCATAGTACTTGTGATTTTGTGTTTGTTTATTTCTCTTTTTAACACCTACCTCTACCATCAGATATTAAGTTGTAAAAGCAGACACTGTCTTTGTAATTTTGTTTTTAAACCAGTGGCTATATGCCTTGCACATAGTAGGCTCTCAATAAAGAAGTACATTAAAAGAAAACTTTTTCTAAGTATTAACTGGTAAAAGTTCTGGGGTTTTTAATGTACCATTGTCCTAGTATTCACTTATAAGCAATGTTTATGTTTAGGAATTATTGCCTTCAATACATCCATGCTTCCTAAGTTGCCTCCTTCTCGCTGTACAGGAGCCTCATCTACTTCCACTTTTAAAACCAGCTTTCAGTTCAGTTCAGTCGCTCAGTCATGTCCAACTCTTTGCGACCCCATGAATCGCAGCACGCCAGGCCTCCCTGTCCATCACCAACTCCCGGAGTTCACTCAGATTCACGGCCATTGAGTCGATGATGCCATCCACCCATCTCATCCTCTGTCGTCCCCTTCTCCTNGCAATCTTGATTCCAGCTTGTGTTTCTTCCAGTCCAGCGTTTCTCATGATGTACTCTGCATATAAGTTAAATAAGCAGGGTGACAATATACAGCCTTGACGTACTCCTTTTCCTATTTGGAACCAGTCTGTTGTTCCATGTCCAGTTCTAACTGTTGCTGCCTGACCTGCATACAGATTTCTCAAGAGGCAGGTCAGGTGGTCTGGTATTCCCTTCTCTTTCAGAATTGACACTTCCTGACTATGAAATTAAAACTAGCAAGAATGTTTTAAATGTTGTTTTTTCTTTTTTTGATGTGGATCATTTTTAAAATTTGTTACAATAACACTTCTGTTTTATGTTTGGGGTTTTTTGCTAGTTTGTTTGTTTGACTGCGAAGTATCTTAGCATCTTAGCTCCCCAACCAGGTATCAAATCTGCACCCCCTGCCTTAGAAGGCAAAGTCTTACGTACTGAACTGCCAAAACTAACAAATTTTAAAAGTGTTCATTAATTCACTTAAAATTAATGATAAAAACCTTTTTTTTGGTCAACATTTTAGCACTTTTATTTAAACAAAAAAAGCTATGTTTTCTAAAACAAGATGAGTGAGAAGAGTCAGCACTCTGAGATGTGTGACCTAACCCTTCTTTGTCTTAGTTTCCTCTTCTGTTACTAGCTCATAGGATTGTTGGGAGGAATAAATGAGATGATGCACTTAAAATGCTAACTAGTACATGGTACCTATGAATGCCCTGTGGATCTTGCCTTCTCTTTTGTGGCTTTTATGAGTTGTTTGTAATTACATGAGCATCAGTGTCAACAGGAAAGACGCTATGCGTGGGACGCTGTCCTGAGTTATTGGGAGGAGGGGACAAAGGTAATTGAGCTCCTGATTTCTAGGTGCCTAGGATCTAATTCAAAAGGACGGATCTGTAAAATCAAATTTTATATCAATTCTCTGTACCATTTGTAGTCTCTCTAAATTTTACCATATATATGTATATATTTTATATTTTCTTTAAGATGATATATGTTAATTTCATAACAAGTGGCAGATACTAAATTCTAGGTGTTCAGTAAAGGGAATTGTTTCAAAGGATTAGGGAAAATAGAAAAGCTTTGCAGTGGATATGGAATTTTGCTCTATTGTATAAATAGGACAAGTAGAGCCAATAAAGGAAGGCAATCCAGGCCCTGAAGTGAGGAGTAAAATCATCAAGACTCATCAGTTCTACTGTATGTGCACATGTACTCAGTCAAGCCCTGACTCTGTGCGACCCTGTGGACTGTAGCCTGCAGGGCTTCTCTGTCCATGGGATTGTCCAAGCAAGAAAGGCTAGCGTGGGGTTGCCATTTCGTCCTCTAGGGAATCTTCTAGTAGTAGTAATAAAACAATTTTCTAGAGGACCAAAACATCATATGGAGCTTTTAAGCACAGGTGGAATTGGAAAAGCTGGTAGTTCAGAACTAAATCTTAGTGGGAACCTTATGACCACTGGGAAATATTGGAATCTGTATCAGAACTGGGTACCTGATCGGTTTAATCCTCAACTTGCGTCAACATTTGGGTTCTTCTGCAAGCCATCCATGTAGTGATGTGAGATTCTCCTGAGAGTCAGGCAGTCTAGGTTCAAATTCTAGAACCTAGAATTCTAGAATGAGTGAATGCAGCTACTCACTCCTTCTCTCTCTGCCTCAGTTTAGCCATCTCTAAAGTAGGGAAAATCACACTGCTTCACAGAGTTATTGTGAAAAGCAATAAAATCACACATGTAAAATTTTTCACACTGAATTATACTAACATGGGCCTGGTGCAGTCCTGTTGAGATCCAGGGAAAATTATGAAAATCTTTACGAATTACCACCCCCTCCCTTTTTCATTACATACTGTTATTTCCTATTCCCCAAGACTCATTTACTGCTGTCTACCTACTTTTAAACATCCATGAACTAAACAAATCTTTACTGTTGCCTCTATCTGTACCACCTACTGAGAGATGTTCAGGTGACTGTTACGGTGCCTTCAGTGATTAAACCTCAGGCCGGCCATGTGCTCTATTATTATCCGATCCACAGTGTGCACATTTTTACTTTGTCCCATAGCCTTCCAGAGCTTCTCTCGCATCTTATCACCTCAGGTAGATATAGGCTAAGAAGAGGATGATGTTTGAGTTAATCACACTGCTGTCATGAATCAGACAAAATGAGAAGAGTTGTGGGTTGTACGGAGGAAACAATGTCAGGATTAAAGGAGATGTAGACAAATGCAACCTGTCATATATTTTAGTGGGAAAGTGACATTTTCTAAACAAACTACCCTAGCCTGGCCTAAGAATGCTATTGCCACTTAAAGCAGCACTATCAATGCTGAGGTAGAAAGAGCGAGAAATATGCATCATAAACACCTGTGCATATGCATTAGGGCACTTGTTCTAGAAAAGAACAGGAAACAGAAATAAAAGTGGTTTATCTTCTAAATGGGGAAACTTTGTAAAGAGGCTTTCACTTCAGTTTAGTTCATTCACTCCAGTTGTGTCCGACTCTTTGCGACCCCATGAATTGCAGCACGCCAGGCCTCCCTGTCCATCACCAACTCCTGGAATTCACTCAGACTCACATCCATCTAGTCAGTGATGCCATCCAGCCATCTCATCCTCGGTTGTCCCCTTCTCCTCCTGCCCCCAATCCCTCCCAGCATCAGAGTCTTTTCCAGTGAGTCAACTCTTCGCATGAGGTGGCCAAAGTACTGGAGTTTCAGCTTTAGCATCATTCCTTCCAAAGAAATCCCAGGGCTGATCTCCTTCAGAATGGACTGGTTGGATCTCCTTGCAGTCCAAGGGACTCTCAAGAGTCTTCTCCAACACCACAGTTCAAAAGCATCAAGTCTTCATTGCTCAGCCTTCTTCACAGTCCAACTTTCACATCCATACATGACTACTGGAAATGCAAATAGCACAATGAGTTACTACAAAAACAGAATTACTCTCTTAGCTCATAAAGGCCATGGAAGTCATAAGAATATGCACAATTCTATTTAAAGACTGTAGTTAAATTCTATAATTAATATGAGGTCATTAAATTTTTATATCTGCCTTAAATCCTTTAGATGACGGTTCTAATCTAAGTTTGGCTTAAATAGGTTGTTAGACTTAAGTAACTAAGGTGATTCTAAGAACAGAATTATTTTTTAAAGGATACATAAAAAATATACACATAGTACTGTAAAAATTTTTAAAAAAGATTTGTGTGCAAATATTTTTAAAGATTGGGATTAAAATTAGAGTAATTAGGAATGTTTTGAGATTTATAAAAACAGGCCATCAATTTCCTCTCTTCCAAATATGGTGGGAAGAAACTTAGATTTTTCTAAGTTCTAAAGAGTCCTGGAAGAAATTCTTAAACAATATTTAAAATATTTTTCATTTCCTANTTAAAGATTGGGATTAAAATTAGAGTAATTAGGAATGTTTTGAGATTTATAAAAACAGGCCATCAATTTCCTCTCTTCCAAATATGGTGGGAAGAAACTTAGATTTTTCTAAGTTCTAAAGAGTCCTGGAAGAAATTCTTAAACAATATTTAAAATATTTTTCATTTCCTATGTTGAAATTTTGGAAGATAAAAAAAAGCTCAAAGAAAATAAATGCTGTGTGCTTTTTGTCATTTTATATATCTCAAGTTTTAACTTTTTTAAACAAAGCTGAAGTTGTATCATATATATTGTTTTAAAATGTAATTTTCTCATTTAACAATATATTTGAGCAATTTTCTATACCATAAGAAGTTCTAAAAATCATATTGCTAATGGTTGTTTACTTGGTCTATGATTAACCTTATGTACCATAATTTAATTGGATATTTATCAATGGACATTTAAACTATTTGTAAATTGTAATCAAATTACAAATAACTTTTGATGAACATCCTTATCCTAAATTATGCAAATATTCTTTATTTTGAATAAATTCCTAAAAATGTATTTTCTAGTTTGAAAAATATTACATTGACCTTTGGTAGATATTTTCAAGCTTCTCTCCTGGTGGGCTGTATTCCTTGATGCTCTTTCAGCATGATATGCAAAGGTATGATATGATATGATATCCAACATTCATTCATTCATGCTTGCATTTATTCATTTAATATATGTCTACTGAGGACGTACTAAGGGCCCAACATTGCACAAGGAATTAAAAATATGCAAAAGTTATCTAGATGGGAATTTTATTGCTTTCTCAAAATGTCCAGTTTAGTGGGCAAGTAAGAGATGAAAATAAATGAAGAGACCCCAAATAGTTATAAAATGTTTTATGTACTGCAAAGGAAATAAACAGTCTAATTTTTATCTTTGCCAATTTAATAGGCAAGATTGTTTCTTATTAATTTAATTTGCTTTTTATTACATGTGAGCCTGGACATAAGTTGTGTAAGCCTACTGATTTGCATTTTTCTCCTTTCTGAATTTTCAATGTGTGCCACTTGTCCATTTTTTAATTTACATGCTTGCAGATTATCTTATTGAGTTTTTAAATCTTATTATATATTAAAACCATCTATATTTTGTCTTTTAAATTTTATGTCACATGATTTCTAATGCATGCAACTGGTCAAGTTAGTATTTCTTGTAGTTTTCTTTGTTTGGTAGTATGTTTAAAAAGGTCATCCTCTCCTTCAGGTTTGATGCACCCCTGTAATTTTTTTCTACTGTATTTCTTTTCTGCAGTCTCCACTGATTTTCTTCTTTTTCTTGAATTTTCAATCTCTCTCTTTTGGTCTCTCTCTCATTAACATTTAAATATATTCAATTATTTGCCAACATAAATCAAATCCTTTCCTCCATATTCCAGGTAACCATCCTAACTCTACCAATCCTTTAAGCTGCTTTTCTCTTCCTCCTCCATTTCCTCATCTTATTCCTCAAACCTCTTTACTATAGTTTCTGTGCCCAAGAGTTGCACTGTAACTCTTATTAATGTCTCTAGTGACTTCCATATCAGTCCATCAAATGGATTTGCAGATACTCGGAGATGAAAAAGTTAAAACATCATATTCTTTATTTCAGTCAGTGATGACATCCTCTTTATTTAAAAAAGAAGAAAACATTCATCTTTCCATTTAAAGGTGTCTCCTTTTTTTTCAGTTTTGAGTAATTTTTATAGGTATTTGTCGTTGTTTAGTTGCTAAGTCATATCCAACTCTTTTGTGACCCCATGGTCTGTAGCCCACCAGGTTCCTCTGTCCATGGGATTTCCCAGACCAGAATACTGGAGTGAGTTGTAATTTCCTTCTCCAGGAGATATTCTCTACCCAAGGATAAAACTTGAGTCTTTAGATTCTTCACCATTGAGCCACCAGAGAAGCCCCTTTCATAGGTATGAAAAGAAAGTGAAGTTTAGTCACTTAATCATGTCCAGCTCTTTGCAATCCCATGGACTGAAGCCTTCCAGGCTACTCTGTCCATGGAATTCTCCAGGCAAGAGTAGTAGAGTGGGTTGCCATTTCCTTCTCCAGGGGATCTTCCCTACCCAGGGATCGAACCTGGGTTTCCTGCATTGCAGGCAGATTCTTTACCAACTGAGCTGGTAGGAAAGTTATAGCATGTGTAAATTACCTATACAAAGTTTATGGGTATGCTTGGTATAAAAAGAAACCTTACCTGTTTTCATGATGATAGGAACTTGTAGCTGGTTTGCATGAAATTCCTTAGGCTATCCTTTGAGTCCTTGTTGAATGATGTAGCTATTTCCATCTTTCCTGGCCACTGGGCATCTTGCTAGCATCTGCCCACAACCTGCAGCTGGATAACTTGTGGTCTGTACTTTAGATGTCAGAGCCTAGTTATTCCTTTGATGTACTTGCCCCCATCTTAGATCTTGCTGACTCTAGGGATGCTTAGCATTACAACTGTATTTTCTCGATGACCTTGAAATAGGTTAGTTATCTAGAAATACCTGCTTAGGGGTCACTTTATTCTTTAGCATGACCATCCTATAGGGAGTCCTCTGGTTCTCAACTGCTTTCCTTTGAAATTCCACCAGAAGCACGTGGGAATTTCTGGTTATCCTCCATACCATGTGAAAGCCAGGAAGAACTGGAAAACTGAGAGTGGGAGGTTGGATATATAGTATGATAAATCCTGTCTCAGCTTTACTCTCTCTCTCTGCCTCTGTGCAACCGTGTCCACCTTTACTGAACTAGAGACTCCAGGGAGCACTTTTCCTCAGAGTATCAGAAGCCTAGTGGGACACAGTCCTTGCTGTTCTAGGAGTTTGCCCCCAAATCTACACATTTATTTCCTCTCATTCCTACCTCCAGCATCTGGGCCTTTGATCCTTTGCCTTTTCCTTCTCCCTTTTGGAGGACTCCTTTTCCTTCCTCCTCCTGTTTGGTAGAATCTTCCTTTCTGTGAAATCCTAAGTTCTTCCTTCCTTTATTGCCTTCCCCTGAACGATTGTTTCAATTGACAAGAAGCCCCAGGTCAGCATCTTTAAGAAAAATTTCAAGTGTATCCATTTATGTATAGCACAGGGAACCATGTATTCAATATCCTGTGATAAACCATAATGGAAAAGAATATGAAAAAGAGTGTGTGTATACACAAATACTCACCCATATATGTAACTGAATCAGTTTGCTGTTCAGCAGAAATTAACATAACATAGTAAATCAACTATTCTTGAACAAAATAAAAATTTAAATATAGTCAGTTTAATATTTTTGAAAATAGTATGCCTGACAGAGACTTTTTTTTTTTATCTCTTACTGAATTCTCAGCAGTGTTTAATACTGTTTATCCCTCCCCTAGCTTGAGATAATCTCTTTTGTCTTTCTTGACAGTTGTTCAGTCCCTCAGTCCTGTCTGACTTTTTGCAACCCCATAAGAACTGACTCATTGGAAAAGACCCTGATGCTGGGAAAGATTGAAGGCAGGAGGGAGAAGGGGATGACGGAGGATGAGATGGTTGGATGGCATCATCGACTTGCTGGACATGAGTCTGAGCAAGCTCTGGGAGTTGGTGATGGACAGGGAAGCCTGGCGTGCTGTGTGTAGTCCAGTTCAGTTCAGTGACTCAGTTGTGTTTGAACTCTTTGCGACCCTATGGACTGCACCATGCCAGGCTTCCCTGTCCTTCACTGTCTCCCAGAGTTTGCTCAGACTCATGTTCATTGAGTCAGTGATGCTATCCCACTATCTCATCCTGTTTCCCCCTTCTCCTCCTGCCCTCAATCTTTCCCAGTATCACATTCTTTTCCAGTGAGTCAGCTCTTCACATCAGTTGGCCAAAGTATTGGAGCTTCAGCTTTAGCACCAGTCTTTCCAATGAATATTCAGGGTTGATTTTCTTTAGTATTGACTGATTTGATCTCACTGCAGTTCAAGAGACTCTCAGGAATCTTCTGCAGCACCATAATTCAAAAGCATCAAGTCTTTGGCGCTCACCCTTCTTTATGGTCCAACTGTTATTAAGTAAACTTAGGGTTAATGCTGCCAAGCAACATATCCAGGAACTGCCTAAGCACCATATCCAGGAACTGCTGTGATGAAAAGAGCAATAATTTATCCATGTTCCCAGAGAGTTTTTAACCCCTTAACCATGCTTAAAATGAGTTAATGTCTCCCAAAATACAGCCATGATGTCTTTTCTTATTTGCCCTGCTATCTTGAAAGTTCAAGGGTAAGTGTCCCATATACAGTGGGTTTAGAGTTGTGAGTACTTAGTTCATAAGACTCCAGGGACAGAATTAAGAACAAAAAATTACAATGAGGAGAGCCATCCCTGGTTATCCTTTGATTTAAAAACTCCAGCTCTGTGAAGCATGGCAGTATTCTCACTTCAGATGGTCTGTGTGCACTGAACTCCCAGCATGAAAATTTGGATTCAACAATTATTTTTACCACTGATAGGCTGTTTTAATTTGGATAAGTCAACCTTTCTGAGTTTCTGCATCTTCAGTGGGAAAATGGGCCAAAAAAGCCCTGTGCTGACTACTTTCACAACATTATTCAAAGACGTGATATGGAAATCTGTACAAGTGATCTTTAAAAATAAGCAATGGTACCATACTGTCTTGATGACTGTGGCTTTGTAGTAGAGCCTGAAGTCAGGCAAGTTGATTCCTCCAGTTCCATTCTTCTTTCTCAAGATTGCTTTGGCTGTTCGAGGTTTTTTGTATTTCCATACAAATCTTGAAATTACTTGTTCTAGTTCTGTGAAAAATATTGCTGCTAGCTTGATAGGGATTGCATTGAATCTGTAGATTGCTTTGGGTAGTATACTCATTTTCACTATGTTGATTCTTCCAATCCATGAACATGGTATATTTCTCCATCTATTAGTGTCCTCTTTGATGTCTTTCATCAGTGTTTTATAGTTTTCGATGTATAGGCCTTTAGTTTCTTTAGATAGGTATATTCCTAAGTATTTTATTCTTTTCGTTGCAATGGTAAATGGAATTGTTTCCTTAATTTCTTTTTATGCTTTCTCATTATTAGTGTATAGGAATGCAAGGGATTTCTGAGCGATGATTTTATATCCTGCAACTTTCTATATTCATTGATTAGTTCTAGTAATTTTCTGGTGGAGTCTTTAGGATTTTCTATGTAGAGGATCATGCCATCTGCAAATAGTTAGAGTTTTACTTCTTTTC
>SJYV01019150.1:116561-141325 GCA_006410875.1 Neotragus pygmaeus
TGGACTGTGTAGAAAGGTGAATGCCAAAGAATTGATGCTTTTGAACTGTGGTGTTGGAGAAGACTCTTGAGAGTCCCTTGAACTGCCAGGAGATCCAACCAGTCTATTCTAAAGAAGATTAGTCCTGGGTGTTCTTTGGAAGGAATGATGCTGAAGCTGAAACTCCAGTACTTTGGCTGCCTCATGCGAAGAGTTGACTCATTGGAAAAGACCCTGATGCTGGGAGGGATTGAGGGCAGGAGGAGAAAGAGACGACAGTGGATGAGATGGTTGGATGCCATCACCGACTCAATGGATGTAAGTGTGAGTGAGCTCCAGGAGTTGGTGATGGACAGGGAGGCCTGGCGTGCTGCAATTCATGGGGTTGCAAAGAGTCGGACACGACTGAGTGACTGAACTGAACTGAACTGATTGCTGTGAATCCTGCTCATTCATAAAACGTCAGTTAATGAAGTACCCATGTAGTCAGGACTAGGCCTGTTTAGTTCACCCTGTACATTCAACGCATCACTCATTGGCTGGCAGAGTAGATGGTCAATACTTAAATAAATGAGTGAGTAATGGATACGTGAGTGAATTCATGAACAAGAGTTTATATAGAGTAGAAGAAAGACATAAAAAACTACAGGAAGGTTGATAATTTGAAATTCACTGTTTTTTTGTGCATTTATAGACACACCACCTACACCATGAGACAGCCAACCACCTACACCATGAGACAGTGACCACATGTGAAGGTGTGATTATTTGGAATGCTAGGCATTACATACTGATATGAGATTATATACTATGCTTTTAAACACAGGTCACAAATTTTACATCAGTGTCTGCATAGATGACTATCTTGGCTTCCTTCTGATGTTTTAGTTCTATTTTTGATGACTGGGCATAATAAAAATTTGCTGAGTACAAACTGCTGAGCTACTGCAAGCCACTCAGTCTAGATTCTTTGATTAATTTTTAATGAAAGAAACATATTTTATCTTTGCAGCCCAAATGGTTTAAGGCTCAGTGTCTCTCATCCAGCATCCTTAACCTATCTCTATTGAAGACCTGTCACGTGAGTCTGTCTAGACCATGACATAATTTAACTGGGTCTTTTTATTCCCTTATCTTTGATGTAGAGATACTTATACAAACCTTTTTCGGAGCCATTATGAGGATCAGTTCTAAAAGAAGGGGTATTAAATTATTCTCTTTATAGCCCCAGCCACATTATCAAATAATTTCTATCTTTTCCTTTAGGTTAAGAGAAATGAATGGAGTATCGAAAACTAGCAGTTTTTTTCACTCATTCTGGAGTGATTGAATTGCTCACCCTATTTCATCTGAGGATGCTGTTTATCCATTTTCAAGTTGTGTACTGACAATGTGAAAATCATTATCATAGCTAGATTCCTGGGCAGTGGACAAGTTTCATAGTTTACAGTTAGAAGACAGAAGATTAAATAAGCCTGTAGATAATAGACAGTTGAAAATTACTTTTTCAAGGGGTAAGAAAGAAACCACCTTACCCACAGCCTGGACAATTCTTGCTTTTGTCTTTAGATGAATTGAAATTAAAATGAGTTCAGGCATCAGGCCAATTTTCTTCCTACCCCTCTCCTTCCAGCCAAGAAGAAAGCAGTTAATAAAAATTATGCTGCCTCTAGCCTACTCACAAAAAGAAGCAAATGTTCCAGTACAGAGTCAGTAGGAGGCATTTGATACCAGATTCATTCTCTTTTCTTTCCTTGCACATGGATTTATTCATAAACACACCTACACATTTTAAGAAACAGTCCTTTAGATTCTAAGTAAAGCCTTGTTAATAGGTAACCTAATAAGATGTTTTAAGCAAAATACAGGGAGATTTGTATACTCTTTCTGAGCAAATTAAGAAGTGAAATGCTTAGAGGTTTGTTCTGTTTCATTAAACTTTATAAATGTGCTTTTTTAAGGTAGGTAAAAATTCGGATAAAATGGGGTACATTTTTAAAAAGATTTTTCTGCACAACTTCTTTAATATTTCTTGTTTTAATATAGATATGACTATCAAGTAAGTACAATCCTGGTTTTTAATACAAGTTTAGTGTTTCTAAATGAATAAGCGATTGAATAAATGGATATTCTTGCCTGCAAATGGCACTCTCTTGTTCATCCACATTCTGCCCTACACATTCTATCTTATAAAATGGCAACTGTTCACTGTTCAGGCCTGCCATGAGAACTGGTTATAAGAATTCTTCCACCTGTGCAAGAAATACACTACTGTGCAAGAAATTCTACTGGTCTAAGGGAAGGCTTCTAAGATGTCTCAAGGTGATCTTTCAAAGGGTTATGTGTAAATGTGAATTCATGTACTCCATTGTGGCTGGTGTGTATATGTTTATGTATTTGTATATATAACATATATTCATGCATGTAAGAGAATATTTATGTATTTATATATGTGTGTGAAATTTACATATATGTAAATGAATTGATATATACTTCTCTGAATTTGGGTGGTAGTGAAACCGTTTACCTGAGATTGGGACTTAACCCCACATGCTGGGACTTGAACCCAGCTGAAACCCTGCTTTGGACTCTAACCCAGGTGGCTAGGACTTGAACCCTGCCAAAACCCATGGTACCTGTTTGCACGACCTAATGAAGCTCAGATTCTTGATGTCTCATTGCAGAAACAAAATCGGTGAGAGACCAAGTGATAGGTAGGAGGTGTATTTATTCAGATACAAACACACTCCACAGAGTGTGGGCCATCACAGAGGGTGAGTGTGGTCCCTGGAAATGGGGTGGTTAGTTTTTATGGGCTGGGTAATTTCATATGCTAAGTGGGAGCCTTATTCTAACTGTTTTGGGGAAAGAGTGGAGATTCCAGGTACTGGGCCACAGCCTACCTTTTGGGCCTTTGATGGTGCCTTGGAACTGTCCTGGCACCTCTGGGTGTGTCATTCAGCTTGCTGACTGAGGATCAAGGTCTAGTCGGAGGTTGACTTTTCTGCCATCTTGGACCCATTTGATTCTAATTGGTTTATGCAGTGTCCTTGGACTATGTCATTGTTTCAAAAGTCTGCCCTGGCACCTTCCCTCCTATTTCATTAGCATCCTAAAACCCTTATCTGCACAGTCTGATCTGCCCCTGCCTTGCCATGAAGTCAAAATCTTTGCTCTTATCCTAGAATGAGCGACAACAGCAGACCCTCAGGCAGACATCCTGCCCACCCAACATTAAGTGCTGTGAAATAGCTGTATTGGGGTAATAAGGTTTTGTCTCTAATATGCTGTGCTGTGCTTTGCTACCAGAGATTTGTGCCCTGACCTTCTAAAGAAGCTGCTGCTTTCAACCCAGCTTTCATTTTTTCCTGAGGTTGTCACGTTTGCCATCTGGTAGATGTATCTTCTGGGAGAGAAGGAGCTGCATGCACAAAAACTTTCAAGGAAGCATCATTGCATAATTTGCTTGAGGTCAGAGCCAATATTCTGGAAACTGGTTCATCATTTATTGTGATGTGGCTGAGATTAGAGGACTTTATAAACACATTGTGATTTGAAGTGTATTCCCAAAAGATTGAAAGTGCAGAATGTGGCAAGTCATCCATGTTTACGCCTCAAGGAGAATTATTAACCTGCCTAAAGTACAGTGATAGACCAACATGATTGTGTCAGCTCCGCTTACCCTTGGACTTCAGTGTCTGAAAGTTGTTTTAGGGCATCAAAGGAGTAAATAGAAAATATCTTTTTGTTGCCTGAATCATAAAAAATTTTATTTCTGTTGCAAAATAGAAGAAAGTAAATACCCTATATTTCTGCTTCTGCTTCTTAAAAGGCTAAGAACCAAAGAGATCTTTTTGATATATATTCTAGTTAAGCACCTTCTAAAAGAAATATATACCTCTCAGTTGCACTCCAATTAACTTTATTTACTTTGTCTTCAGATGTAGAAATGTTCTGAAGTTGATACTGAGAATTAAATGTTTTTTATTGCATTCCTAAATCCTTAGTCAAATGTATGCTCTTTAAAGAAAAATGATATAGGCAGAATTTCATTCCAACAGATGAGAGAAGACTCTAAGAGGAATATAAAGTAGATTTCAAGCCTCATTTTCTTTCAAAGTCTGATTGGATTCTGCCTGTGATTAGAGAGTTAAAGGGAAACCATGGAGGTGAATTAATTGCTTTTGGCTTCTATTGGGCAAACTATTATTCCAGTGTACCTCTTGATACAGCAGGAAGCTTGATTTTTTTTTTTCTTTCCCTGTTTCAAAAGATAAGTGCCTAGTTTTTTGTTAACTGGTAGAAGCAAGAATAAATAGAAAGAAACACATTTAAATATATGATTTTAGTGAATAACTAAGGTAAACCTACCAAGTGTTTAACATCAATAAAGATCTCATTCATTCATTTAGTCAACACATGTTGCATATTTACAGTGTGCCCAAAAGTAAAGTTAACATGATTCCTTCCCTACAATCCAGTTTTTATAATGTAATCTGACAGCTATTGGCAGCAGAAGCAAGATCAGAGTACACTGGGAGCACAGAGAAAGCCTATTTAAGCCCAACTAGTGAGTCACATAAGATTTAGAGGACAGGTGATGCTTGATCTGAGTTTAGATAAAACAGAGATGGGAAGATGGCATAGAGATGGAAATGGCATGATGGTACTTGAGAAAATCTAAGTAGAGGTCAACAGAAGGAGGAAGATGGAGATGGACTGTAGCAAGAGGAAAATAAAGGCAGTTCATGAAGGGCTTTTGTGGGTTGAGCAAAGGCTAAAGAGTATCCAAAGGCCAAGAAGAGACATTGTGTTCAGCACATTGTAAGACAGGATCATAAAAGAAGAGTTAACTAAACATGGTCTTGATTCTCAAAAAGCTCTGATAAACAAAATAAGGTGTGCAGAATAAGAATTATGAAACAAGCTGGCCAATAAAAAGTAATATGTGATTGATCCTCAGTCATATCCAACTCTTTGTAGCCCCATGGACTACAACCTGCCAGGCTCCTCTGTTTATGGAATTCTCCAGACGAGAATACTGGAATGGTTTGCCATTTCCTACTCCAGGGGATCTTCCCAACCCAGGGATTGAATCCACATCTATTGTGTCTCCTGCACTGGGAGGCGGATTCTTTACCTCTAGAGCAACCTGAAAAGCCCAATATATAGTTATGCTGAGCTAAATTATGTGATACAGGCTTTCCCACAGTGGCCTGGGTATCATCTCAGGATCCTTTTCAGTTTAGCACTCCAGGAACCCTTCATTGTCTTTGGAATTAGCACAAGATATTTTTTAAAAAGTCATCCCTTATATATAGCACTGTGANTATGCTGAGCTAAATTATGTGATACAGGCTTTCCCACAGTGGCCTGGGTATCATCTCAGGATCCTTTTCAGTTTAGCACTCCAGGAACCCTTCATTGTCTTTGGAATTAGCACAAGATATTTTTTAAAAAGTCATCCCTTATATATAGCACTGTGACTTCCCTGGTGGCTCAGACAGTAAAGCGTCTGCCTACAATGCAGGAGACCTGGGTTCGATCCCTGGGTCAGGAAGATCCCCTGGAGAAGGAAATGGCAACCCACTCCAGTACTCTTGCCTGGAAAATCCCATGGATGGGGGAATCTTAGCAGGCTACAGTTCATGGGATCGCAAAGAGTCGGACACAACTGAACGCCTTCACTTCAAATTAAAGTAAACATAATCTAGTTGAAAGAGCCTAGACTGAAGGTGAAAAATCCAGGTAGAAGACCCAGTCTCCCATTTAGTTCCTTTTCATTTATTTTAAATTCATTCATTCATTCACTTCACTATCTCTTAAGTATTTTGGGAACATCTAGGATATGCACAAGGCTTTGGAGATGACAAACACAAACCAGAAATAATTTCCAACCTTATGTTCTTAAAGATTAGACTGAGATAAAGCAAATATAATACACTCCAAATACAAAGTAGGATGTAGGAAGTGTCTAAGGAGAGGTATAACTACCTGCCCTGGGACCTTAAAAGAGGAAGCAGTTGCTTTCAGTTGAGGATATGACAATTCAGGCCCTGGGCAGGCAGAATTCAAATATAAAGAAAGGAAAAGTATGTGAGCAAAGCTACAAGGCTTAACAGATCGGTATACATAGAAAGCCAAGTGAATGCAGTAATGGAGATGATTAAGGTGGCCTCTAAGTGGAAGATGCCAGTGAAAAATAAGGGCTGAAAAACGAGGGGGGGCCTGTTCATGAAGTACCATGAATGTCTCGCTAAATAAACTTGGACTTTATTCTCTGGGCAGTAGGGAGTCAGTGAAAGTTTCCTTTCTCCCTCTGGCATTCATTTGGCATTTAAGATTTGCTGTCATTTAACGTCATTTTATGTGTCTATATCCTTCTTCCCCAGAAGATAGTAAGTTCTGTGATGTCAGGGACTTGATGACGTGATGTCAGCATTACTTATCATGGACATATCAAGTGTTCAGACTGAGTAGGGAGGGGTATAATTTTGTTGAATACCCTCTGTAGATCAAACAGTTTTGGATGTTTTATATATGAAAACATCACTCTTTGCCAACAGGCTTATAATCACTGTTTGAAAATAATGAGACTTGCATAAGCAACAAGGATATATTGTACAGCACAGGGAATTCTAGCCATTATCTTATAATAACTTTTAATGGAATATAATCTGTAAAAAAATACTGAATCACTATGCTGTATACTTGAAACTAATATTATAAATCAACAAATATATCAATGAAAATTGGATTGGCTAAAGATTTCTTTCAGGTATTTCCATATGATGTTATGGGGAAATCCAAATGAAGTTTTTGGCCAATCCAATAAAATAAAATGATTAAACTGAGATCATGAAAAGTTAAGGAACTAGATCACATACTTGATAAGTAAAGCTAGGAATCAAACCCAGGTCTGTCAGCTCCAAAACTTGTACTCTGTCCACTGAATCACAGAGTCTCATTGGTTGATTGGGTTACTCATTTCTTAAACATATATTTCTTGAACACCTATTTATGTACCTGATGCTGTTCCTGGACCCAATTATACAGCACATGGCAGGAGAGTGCCTGCTCCTGAAGGTTATACTCTAGTGAGAGAATTAGACAATAAAATAAGTTCATATGTGATCAATGACCTGATGAAAGTAACAGAGAAATAAGATGGGCAGTGATGAGAGAGGAGTCTGTGGTGAGGCAGGCTCCTTTGAGGTGATAGCACTTGATCAGATTAAAAGGATGTAAAAAAATCCTAGAAGTAGATACAAAAGCAAACATAAAGTCCCCACGGCAGAAATGAACTTGAAGTGTTGGAGAACCAACAGATTTGGTTCGCCCTCCATACGTCTACAGCCTAGTGAGGACAAAGCAAAGTAACACACATGGAAGTCAAGAGAGCACCTGTATGGTAACAGCTGTTCATGGCTTAAAATTCTTTTGCCATCTACAAAAGCTATAGGATTTAGATATTAACACACATCCTCAGGGTTGCAAAGAAAGCAAAAGCAGCCGTGAGTGGAACTGAGTACACACACCTGCCTTTCCCTACCTCTACTTCCCCTGTCTCGATATATACCTATAAGAGACAGTGAGTCCATTTGCTCCCAGGCAGTATTTCTGATTCCTGGGTCTAGGTTTTATTAGCAGCACTAAAAAGCTGAGGATTTTTAAATACCGTTTAACACATTCGGATATTAATGATAGTGTGGGCTGAGGGGAGTTTGGACTTCTGACTCAAAGGAATGCTGATCTCAACATAGCTCTGAAATTTCATGTCTTTTAGTAAAGAAGCCTGACTTTGCAAATAGTATTGCTTTAAAAAAAATGTAAAAGGGTTTTGGAATCTTTAGTACTTCCAGTGGTTTATGGTTTTGCCAAGTGGAATAAAAATATCTGCTATAGATTTAGGGTAGCTTTAAGAAGTCTTTGATTAATGATTTGGTTGGTGTGAGAAAGTGAATTCACACCAGACATGGAGGACCTTATACTCCAGGTCTCTGATGGGTAGCCTGTGCATGCTTTTAGAATCTCAGCTGCACCTGCAGAAAAGCACATCATGTTGGAAATCCTTCACTTCAGGAGCTGGTCCTGAGGTGGTGTACATGTCCTGAGGTGGTGAATAATATTATTTATTATATTAATATTATTAATACTCCATGTCCTGAGGTGAATATTATTAATTTGATAATTATTAAATTATACCCATCTCTTCCCTCTGCTCCTCAAGCACTCTGCTGCCTCAGCTCCTCAAGTTCTCTTTAAATTGGGAAAAATGGGTGAGAATCAAGTTTGGTTTTAGGAAGTTATCATACCAGCTAACACTTATTGAGCAGTTGGTGCATGATAGGGTTATTGGCAATTACTGAGCCCTTATAGTAGCCATGGTAACTGCTTTATAAGAATTATAGACTGTTTATGACTGCATTTCTTAAACATTTTTATATCAGGACCTCTTTTTATTCAGAATTAGTGAGAACTCAGTTTGTTTATATGTGTTTTACCTATCAATACATATCTTATTAAAGATTAAAACTAAGCACTTTATTCATTAATTTATAAATAGCAAGTATAAATTCATTACATTTTTAACTTTTTATTTTAACTGTCAATATTTTTCAAAGCAAAAACATATTAGCAAGAAGATTGGCATTATTTTATTTTCAAGTCTCTTAAGTCTGATTTAATACAATAGATCTGAATTCCTTCATCTTCACCTTTAGTCTGTTGTACATGTTGCTTTAGTCAAAATAAATGAGGAAGATGTGGTTATTTCACAGATATGAATAGAGAAAGGTGAAATATTTTCATAGTCTTCCCAGTTAATTGCAGGCATTCTTCTTGAGTACTATAGCAAAACTGGACAAATGGTAGTTTTTTAAAGATTAGTTGCAATGCAAAATCTGAAACTATATCAATGAATTTTTTGTACTATGTTATAATAAAATTAATTAGTCTATCTTCAGTGTTAAATGGTTTATAATATCATGTACTAGCTAAAAAAATACTGGTTCACTGAACTATACAGATCATCTAAATGTTGACTTGTTTAATTATACAATACTGAAAAATCTGTCAAGATTATGACTTATCCCATCAGAACAGTCTTTAAGTCTTGGTAAGCTGTCATGCTCATGGTGGAAGATGCTTGAAAACTCAAATTTTACCACAGACAACAAATACTGTCAGTTGTTTCCCTGAAAGAAACAAACTCACTTCATCAGTTCTCTGGAAAAGTTTTCGCTAAATGCTGAAAACTGAATAATCAAAGTTTGTAAATCAGTCATTTTTCCAAGTAAAAATGATAAACAATGAAAATGTGATTAGTTTAATTTGAAACTCAAATGATTGCAAACTTTTTTTTCTTGAGAAAACCATATATAATATGGAAAAGTACTTTGGGCATACCTCTCATTTCACCAAACAGAGTATTATAATGTTATGAACTTGAAAGTAATGATCCTATATAATTAATAATTTTCTTTGCCTCAAAGATTTTTTTTAAGTAAGGCTTTTTTGTTTTTATTGTTAATGTATGCAAAGAGTCCAGTGATTACTGGTACACTTTGGTACCCCTGCCTTGTTTTGTGCTAAAGCACCAACAGTTTTACCCACCATTGTTTAGCACCATCAATGCAAAGATAAGCACAATGAAAAAGGCAAAGAACATCTTGTTAATATGAAAATGCTTTTAATCTTCAAGGCACTTTGAGTCCTGCTAATTTGTAACCAGCACAAAGGCTGTTATTATTTCTTTTTTCAGGTGAAGCTGTACCTTAGAGAACTTGTTCAGGGTCACAAGTTGGGAAGTGGTAGAGCTGGGTCCAGACACAGCAGGAATGACTCTGCAGCTTGGTTTCTTAATCTCTTCTAAGAGAGTGGTGCCTAACAGGTTATACCAAGTGCCCATCTTCATCCCTCTAGACCTAGTCAAGACTGATAAAGGGAGGGGTATGGGCTGAAGGCTTGTTAAATCAGAGCCACAGTTAGTTATTCCCAAGTTACCTCTTCAAAGGAAAGTTACTTTTAAGGAACTTAAGTTTTTGGTTGTAGCAAGGAAAGCAAATAAGCACCTAGAGTACTGCCAAGAAATAGTAAAAAGAAACAATAAGTGCACCCTGCCAGAAAACAAAACTATAGGAATTAAGCTAAAAAAAATCCTCATGGTTCAGTAAAGAGTGAAAAGATTGTTTTGTTTAACAGTTGGTGGTTTTCAAAGATTTGGAGTAGAATACAGAAGAAGGTCTAAATTGTTGTTTTGAGAGAAATTGGGAAAATTATACCTTTGAAATACAATGAATCAAAAGAAATGGTGTATAAAATGATCATTCCAAGACACTGAGATTTTGCAAAATCCTGGGCAATAGGAAATGAGGAAATTAGCTGAGATAGAGGCAATAGGGATAGAAATAAGACGATGAGAACAAGAGATACTCAATAGGCAGAATGAATTAAACTTGGCAAGTGATGGATGAGAAGACCTCGGGAGAGGAAGAGCCACAGATAAATTTGAAAAGTTGTGCCACACCCACTCCGTTCCTCTTTACATGGCTCATCCCTCCAACTGCGCTGTAAGCTCCATCAGAAACAGAACTCTGCCTTTTATTTTCTTTTGTTCACAGATTTGATACAGTGTTGAGCACATTGTAGATATTCAAGTAAATATAAGTGATTCGTACTTTAGCTGTCTTGTATTAAAACCCAATATCCTCCTTTAACCCCTTTACATGAGCTATATTTATTAGCCCATTCATATAAATTATTTAGAGTAGTTCCAGTTTGTTTTTTAAATGTTTATTGAAATATTTATAATATTGTGTTAGTTTGAGGTATACAGCAAAGTGATTCAATTATGCATAGATATATAAATATATGTTATTTTTTATATTCTCTTCCATTATAGGTTATTGCAAGATATTGACTATAGTTCCCTGTGCTATTCAGTAGGTCTTTGTGAGTTATCTATTTTGTATAGATAGTTTAACTATCAGTTTAACTCAACATTTACTGAGCATTTGTTCTCATTAGGAATCCGATTGCAAATATTGTATATCCCTTGTCCTCCAGATGCTAAGAATCTAGAGTAAGAGAGACATAGATACCAATAACTTTGTGGTCTTAATCATATTATGAACGAAATTGTGTGGAATCACAGAAGAAAGGGCAATCATGTATGCCTGAAGCAGTTATCCGGGTAACATTTGAGATAAATTGTGGTGTTTGATAGGAATTCAACAAGAGGAGCGTTCGAGGCAGAAGCAGCAGCTCAGTTTAGTTCATGCAAGAATGTATTCAGGTGTTTCCATACGTGGGTACTACATGCTTTAGACACAGAAAAGGAATAACTCAATCTGATGCTTTGGCTTGATGCTCACAATAGACCAGGGAAGGTAGTAGCAGCAGTAGTGGGAGTCGCTCAGTCGTGTCCGACTCTTGCGACCCCGTGGACTGGAGCCCGCCAGGCAAGAAGACCAGAGTGGGTTGCCATGCCCTCCTCAAAGGGAAGACAGACAGGTTAAAGAAAAAATACCGTACATTGTGCTGTGTGTAACATTCAAGTTGTGAACCACGCACAAAATAATATAGAGAAGAAAAGTGGAGGAGAAAGTGAGGATCTACTCTGGGTCACGCAGTTTTTCTTTATATGCTGCCAAGGGTATAGAAAGCTACACGAATGAAAATGCAAGTTAACTGGATAGTGAGTTTACAAAACAGAGAGGCTTAGATCCTGTCTCTGACTTGGGGACATAGAGGGTCGAGCTGTGTGACAGCTGTGGAATGTGCCACTCAAACCTCCAGTTACAAGGAGCATAGTTGACTAAGAGCCTATATGCATCTCAATGTAACTTTCCAAATTTTAAAAATTGGTATTTTACTTAAGATAAAAATGTTTTTGTTTGTTTTTAATTGGAGGATAATTGCTTTACGATGTTGTGTTGGTTTCTGCCATACATCAACATGAATCAGCCTTAGGCATACACGTGTCCCTCCCTCTGAAACCTCCCTCCCAGCCCTCTAGGTTGTCACAGCATGCCGAGTTTGAGCTCCCTGCATCACACAGCAGCTCCCCACTGGCTGTCTATTTCACATATGGTAATATAGATGTTTCAATGCTACTCTCTTTATTCGTCCCCCCCTCTCCTTCCCTCACTGTGTCCACAAGTCTCTTCTTTATGTCTGCATCTCCTCTGCTGCCCTGAAAATAGGTTCATCAGTACCATCTTTCTAGATTCCATACATATGCATTTGTATACAATATTTGTTTTTCTCATTCTGACTTACTTCACTCTGTATAATAGGCTCTAGGTTCATCCACTTCATTAGAACTGACTCTGTTGCATTCCTTTTTATGACTGAATAATGTTCCATTGTATATATGTACCATAACTTCTTTATACGTAAGAAAATTTGATTCCTGGCTTCCCTCAGCAAGGGAGACCCATCTCCCATCATTAGGCCCACATTGTAGAGTGCCTGTCATCTGCAAGAGCAGAATGATTATTCTTCTCATTAGATAAAATATATACTCAATCCCTTCTTCCTGTTTTATTCCAGATAGGAAGACCAGCTGCCATGTAACCACACTCTTGTCTTGTTGTTTTACCTCTCCTGGGTCCATTGCACCCTCCTATATGTCTCGTCTGCCTTTGTTGTCATTTGAGTTTGAAATTCGTATCTGTTATCCTCAGCACCTTCTGCTATGAGAAGGATAGAGTGAAGTGATTCAGACATATAAGCCAGAGAATCACTGGGGAGAATGCATGAATTTCTGACCTGGGGCAGGGATCACTGAAGTTGAGAGAGGCTAGATGGATTAGAGGGATCTTTCAAAGACAGAATCAATAAGTCATGATGTTTAATAAAATGTAGAGACCGACAGGCAGGCAGGAGTCAAGGATGGCTGTCAGATTCTTTGAGGTGGCAACTGAGTCATTCATGGGCTTCTCCATTTCTTATTTTCTAGGCACCAACTGTTCTAAAGAGATATATACTTTAATCCTTCATATGCCAGGAAGTTTTCAGAAAACTCAAGGGAAGTCAATGGAAATAGCTTAATGGGGCACAAGAGAGAGACTCCATTTGTTACCAGCTTATGCTGGGAAAGTGATCAAGAAGTTAAACTATGTTGAGAAGTATATATTAGCTTCTAGTGGCATTTCAGGACTTCCCAGGTAGTGCTAGTGTTAAATAATCTGCCTGCCAATGCAAGTGACACAGGTTCAATCCCTGGGTTGGAAGGTAGCCTGGAGGAGGAAGTGGCAACCCAGTGCAGTATTTTTGCGGGAATCATGGACAGGGGAGCCTGGTGGGCTACAGTCCATGGGGCTGCAAAGAGTCAGACACCATGAGCACACACAGTGGCATTCCAGTTAAGTACTATTACAAACGAAGAACAAGATAGATGTTACTTTAAAATTTTGTAGTTGTGGTGCCATTGACAACATCCTAAATCATATACAATTCACAATTTAAAAATTCACAGCTCAACCACTGTATCTGATCCCAAATTATGCTCCTTGCTTTTTGACTCAATCCATCAAACCTGTTCTAAATTCATCCTATACAAAGTCTTTGAATTAATCATAGTAAACTACTGCATTTATCATGTCATCCCTTATGAAGAAAACCTAGATTCTCTAGGAACTGATACTCCTAGGTCTGCTATTCAGAAAGCTTTCATGTGTATCCCCAAAGAGAGGTTGGGTTGCGGGGGGGTTGGTCCATCTTGTCCCTGTGCTTGGAACGCTCTCCACTACCACACTGCCTCACATCCCACTTCTCATCTTTACCCTAGGTCTTTCCTCACTCTCACCGAACATTTTTGGACAATTTTGTCTTCATCTCTTGTCTCTTTCTTCCCAGGAAACTTCAGTGTCAGCCACAAAGTGCTCTTACTGGATAATCACTTTAATACGTGTGCATAATTGGACTCTTGAGGATTTCCATAATTATCAGTGTTGCTCCATCTCTGAAATCCTGAACCCGAAAACCCCATTGTGTCCATAGCCTGCTACCCCTTCTTCTGTTCCCAGGTCTCCATAAATCTGTCATTTGACCTTGTCATGACCTCAGTCTGTGTATCCAGTCTCTGGGCATCCTCTTTGCTTTTTTCCTGTCCTTCCTGATATATTACTCATTCCTTTAAGAGTCAGCCACATTTGCTTTTCAGTCCTCAGCCCAAAGGCTATCAAGGCTTTCCTTTTCACCATTCAAGATTGTTAAACTCTGTGGGAGAAAATCACGTAATCACCCTGGCAATGTCCCACCTCAGTGCTGCTCAGCAGACCCCCACCAATTCCAGTGTTTCTCTCTTGCCTCACATCTGCATTCCAGCCATTTACTGCTTTACTTAAGTCTCAAAATTCATTCTAGACTTTTCCCTTTAATGTCCTGACCTCTTAAATATATAGAGCAAAGACATCAGGCAAGAACTCCTTCAGCTTCCTTCTCGTCTACCTCAGAAAGGTCCTATAACTATTATTCCAACTGAAAATAGCCCTGTAACTTGACTGAAAAGGAAAACAAAGTGGGCCTGGTAAAAAAGAAAAAANAAATATATAGAGCAAAGACATCAGGCAAGAACTCCTTCAGCTTCCTTCTCGTCTACCTCAGAAAGGTCCTATAACTATTATTCCAACTGAAAATAGCCCTGTAACTTGACTGAAAAGGAAAACAAAGTGGGCCTGGTAAAAAAGAAAAAATATCTTTCTCCCAACCTATGGCTGAGTCATGCTGTCTCAAAGACCAACTTGGATTTGTTCTTTTGCCAAAACGATTTTACGCATATAATGTTTGTGTGTTTCTGGATATTTTTATAAGGAAAAAGTTAATGATGGACTTGCTCAAAATGACAAAAGAAAAAAGATCTGTAATTCTAATGTCTATGAGCAATATTAACATGTTGGTGAACATACTTACAAATTTTACAAAGTGAGATCGAAGTTTAAATCCTATATTGTACTCTTTTTTTTCCTTTACCTGAGGATGTACTGCAAAGATCTTTTCATCTCATGGTACCTTGTATCCCTTGGTACAACTATACCACAGATTCTCAAAGAATCTGGACTCTAGACCCTCTTCCTCACTCTTTCTTTTTCAGGATTTGTTTCTCCTTCTCTCTTGTATGCTTATTCTTCCTTCCCACGGGCCTCTTTCCCATAGTACATGCTGCATCTCCCCTCCCCTGCCACACTCTAAAATCTTTTACTACCCTGCCTCCTTCTCATCAGGTGCTGCCGTGTACCTCACCTAAGAACAGAACTCTTCCACAAGAACACAGATCATCTTTACTACGTCACTCTCTTACTTCTCATCAATTCTTTGATCTCTTGGATTCTGGCGCTCTCCATCCACCTGTTTGATGAAACTACTTCTTCTCTGCCATCCCTTTAAAACATTTTGCCTTAAACCATGACTAATCCCCAAATGCAGATCTCCTGATGGCTGCTCTACTCCGTAGTATCCAGAAAAATACTGTTGAATAAAGTGAACGTTGAGACATCCTAAATGCAACTCCTAGAAGTCATAACTGGGTGAAAATGGGCAACAGGCATTTCTTATTCTTGGGCTAAGACCTTTAGCCAAAGATACATGGATGATTAGCATGTTAAGGGGAAAAAAAGGAAAAAGTTGTTGTAGTTATAAATTGTAAGCAACAGTGATTAGGAATGTCGGTGTTACATTCATATCTTTATAAAAGCCTAATAATGGGTCTGGGGCCATTCATCTTTTAATATTACAATATGTTAGAGAAGGTAGATGAGGGAGACTTTGAATAACTTCAGTAGGTAATGAAAAAGTTATCTTTATTCTCTGTGCTATTCAAGATCTACTGTCTAAAATAAAATTGCTTTTAGTACAGTTTAGAAAATTATTTTCCAAATAATAGACCTTTCTGTCAAGTGATGTTTTTATCCTGTCATATAGCCTAGAGAATTATTTATTTTAGTCTGGTACTATCTGTTTTAACTTTTTAAAGAAAATATCTTTACCTGCTTATACTGGTCACCATCCTATTATATCTGTTGATCAGTGGTCAAGTTGTACACAAGTAATTTTCAGTCTATGTTCATGTCAGAAATTAAATATAATTATATACTTGAATCAAGACTGCCTGGAGAAAAATCAAAAGCCTCAGATATGCATATGACAACACCCTTATGGCAGAAAGCAAAGAACTAAAGAGCCTCTTGATGAAAGTAAAAGAGGAGAGTGAAAAAGTTGGCTTAAAACTCAGCATTCAGAAAACTAAGATCATGGCATCTGGTCCCATCACTTCATGGGCAATAGATGGGGAAACAATGGAACCAGTGACAGACTTTATTTTCTGGGCTCCAAAATCACTGCAGACGGAGATTGCAGCTATGAAATTAAAAGACACTTACTCCTTGGAAGAAAAGTTATGACCAATCTAGACAGCATATTAAAAAGCAGAGACAGTACTTTGTCAACAAAGCTCCGTCTAGTCAAAGCTATGGTTTTTCCAGTAGTCATGTATGAATGTGAGAGTTGGACTGTGAAGAAAGCTGAACGCCAAAGAATTGATGCTTTTGAACTGTGGTGTTGGAGAAGACTCTTGAGAGTCCGTTGGACTGCAAGAAGATCCAACCAGTCCACCCTAAAGGAAATCAGTCCTGAATATTCATTGGAAGGACTTGTGTTGAAGCTGAAACTCCAATACTTTGGCNTACGCTTGCCTGGAAAATCCCATGGACAGAGGAGCCTTGTAGGCTGCAGTCCATGGGATCGCTTATAGTCGGACACGACTGAGCGAGTTCACTTTCACTTTTCACATTCATGCATTGGAGAAGGAAATGGCAACCCACTCCAGTGTTCTTGCCTGGAGAGTCCCAGGGACGGGGGAGCCTGGTGGGCTGCCACCTATGGGGTCGCACAGAGTCAGACACGACTGAAGCGACTTAGCAGCAGCAGCAGAGCAGTTAATACTTTCACTTCTGATACTGAAACGATTGTGGGCAGGAGGAGATCAGGGCGATGGAAAGTGAGATGATTAGATAGCATCACTGGTTCAATGGACATGAAGTTGAGCAAGCTCTGGGAGATAGTGAAGAACAGGGAAGCCTGGCATGCTGCAATCCATGGGGTCACAAATGGTCATGACTTAGAGACTGAATGACAGTAACAAATACATTCATTATGTGACTGCTCTTAAGTAGTCAGATAATACCCAAAGAACACTGGAGTTTTTCAAAGAAACAGAATTAAAAGTCTGAAGTACAAAGACATGAGATTTTAGTGGCCATGGTTGAATTATTAACTTCAGTCTTTTAGTGTATAATTGTGAGAACAACCCTCTGAAAATTCAGAGTTTTATTAGTTCGGTCAATAAAAATTGGCAAGATTTACCTTGACATTTGTAGTGGTAATATAACTGTCAAGTTATTCTTGATCTTATCTTAACACCGAACTTCTCTAATTGAATGCCCTAATTAATTTTTCTGGATTAACAACTAATTTCTTATTCCTCATCTCTTTTTACTCACGAGCAGAACTTAGTCAAACGATTGTAAATTTAGTAACCTGTATTTGTTGTAAGAGAATATAGAGAAATTAAATATCCAGTGACAAGGGACTGGTTAAATGACCTTAGTGAAATATTATTTAGTCACTTAAATGGATAATTATAAAGACTTTCTAATTATATAAAAATGACTGAAAATATAAAGTGAATAGGAAAAAATGGAACATAATGTGGAAACAAAAATGTAGCCATGGAGATGGAAATTAAAAGAGAATATGAAAGTAAGAAATAAGTGCAATGGTTTGTGAATCTGAGGGAGACTTTTAATTATGTATTGCGTGCAAATTTTAGAGGGCTATATATACATTGGTTATCAATTACTATAGTCTACAGGAGTAAGTATGAAAGCTATATTAGAATATAAACTGTTCAAATTTACATGCTGCAACAATAATGTATTCCTTGTCTGTATCTATAGCAAATTAAAACCTACTTATTACTGGAAAGTGTCTCACATTTGCTATGACTCTAGAAGGGGCTGTTGCCTTCTGAAGTCAAATTTCCTATTAACAAATAGGAAAATACACCTATTTGATTGATAAACAATATTAGAGCGACGGTACCAGAAATAGCAGAATGGAAACATCCAAATTTCACTACTCCGTCAAATCAAGGGTTTTTCACATAAGCTGTTTCCGTCCGTTCTTTTTTGTATGTGTGTATAATTTTTATAATGGACTGTAATGATCTTTTGCATTTTCTCATATTGCCCAGTGTCAACTTTTATTTCATCATGACCATTTTAGTTTCTAATAAAGGCTGCGCTTCTTAGAAGCAAAAATGTAAGGCCCTTTGAATAAGCAGAAGCATGAAGCACTTGAATTCTTGCAATGCAGGGACAAACCTGAGTGTTTTCCCTGACCTTCCTTTGTCTGCTGATAGTGCAGTTTATGGCTTTGCATACAAGGGCTCTTATCACCTGATTTCCATTTGAGTGGTAAGGTGATAACTGCAGAGTACAAGGGGAACTAGGTTTAGGTGACAGCCATATCATTTAATGTCTACTTACTGTTTCTACAGGGAAATTCTGGCCTGGGATTCAGTATTGCTGGAGGGACAGATAATCCCCACATTGGAGATGACCCTGGCATATTTATTACGAAGATTATACCGGGAGGTGCTGCAGCAGAGGATGGCAGACTCAGGTAATGATCTGAAATGTTAGAATTATTTGGAAAGTAAATCTGCCACATCAGTGAGACATACCTGTGCCTTTGGAGAATAACAATTCTCCAAAAGTTCTGTACTTGAAAGAAAAGACTGTCAAAGCAAGCTTTCTGTAATGACTTTCTGGATCTCTTGTTGAATTTCAGCTAGTATTTAATCTGTGTTTGTTGATGGCTGTCGCATTCAGCATTGGGCCAGGCAGTGGGAGGAAGGAATATGGATGTCATCTTTTGTTCTATGGGGTCTTCAATCTGGTAGGAAAGAAGAATAGTATGAGCTGATGAGCAAATAATAAAATGTGTAGAAAATGATATACTGTAAGTAGTATTAACACAGAAGTGCCATATTATGCATCTGATATGTATTCACGGATTTGGGATTTTCTGTAGGAGTCGGGATGGAAAGAGTCTAAAAAGGTATTCCATGAGAAGATTGCAGGCTGAGTCTTAAAAAAATAAGATTTTACTAACCTCACAAACCAGCAAAGAAGGAAACCACTGGTCTGCCAACCAGCTGAGGTTGGAAATAGAGCCAGATTCTGCCCAGGATACAATAGTAATGGCTTGAGCCAGGGCCCTCTCTTTAAAGAACTAAAGATTGGAACTTCCTGGAAGTCCTGTGGTTAAGACTCTGTGCTTCCAATGCAGGGGGCTCAGGTTCAATTCCTGGTTGGGAAACAAAGATCCTAGATGCCACATGGTCCAAAAATTAAAAAAATAAAATCTAAAGATTATTTGTCAAAATGAGAGTCACCCACATGGGGCTCTTAGTCAATAATATAAAATTGTATCAGAAGTCAAAACCCCGGCTAAAAGAATTATAGACTGAACAAGTGGGAGAGATTTCCCCTGAGGAAAACATGCCCCGGCATTATTTTAGCATGCGTGTGCTGAGTCATATCCAACCCTTTGTGACCACATGGACGAGGACCACTAGGCTCCTCTGTCCATGGGGTTTTTCGGGCAAGAATGCTGGACTAGGTTGCCATTTCCTACTGCAGGGGATCTTCCTAACCCAGGAATTGTACCCGCCTCTCCTATGTCTCCTGTTTTGCAGGTGGATTCAATTCTTTACTGTTTAACCATTGGGGAAGCTGCTAGATTTGAAATCTCCTTAGGTCAAGCAGTTATGTATAGATGTGAGTTCATAAATACTTTCTGAATGAATGAGTGAATTTTTGCATGAATGAATGAGTAAAATGAGAAGGGAGAGGAGGGTAAATAATAAGTAGGGAGAGAGGGTAGTGCAGACCAAGACCAACAGTTACGAATAGTTTTAGCTTGCATATGGGTGTATGTGTTAAGCTGCTTCTGTCACGTCCGACTCTTTGCAACCCTATGAACCATAGCCTGCCAGGCTCCTCTGCCCATGGGATTCTCCAGGTAAGAATACTGGAGTGCGTTGCCATGCCCTCCTCCAGGGGATCTTCCCAACCCAGGGATCGAACCCTGGTTTGTTATGTCTGCTGCACTGGCAGGCAAGTTTTTTACCACAAGCACCCCCTGGGAAGCCCCTGGGCTACATGGAACCACACTGAAAACTGTGGCCTAAGTGGCAGATAGGTAAGCTTCATTGCTCTTCCTCAGGGTGCTTTTTTATGAAGCATAAAGAGGCCGGCTTGCTGATTTTTATAAAGCAGCCAAGAACACTTTTTTGGTCTCCAGCTGTTCTGACGCAGTGATTATTTTTGACAGCTGCATCTTTGCAGTTTGTCAAGGAACAACACACCTTTTTTCAGGTACATCTGCATCTCCTATCAACAAGAAAGGAAATGAGTGGCACTCCCACAGGATTCACACGCTTTTTGATGTTAGAACCTTCAGGCTGAATTGACAAAACTGATTTCTGGGTGAGGGGATGACATCCATGCTGCAGAGTAGGAGATTAGAAATAGATGTATAATTCTAAGGTAGGGATAGTATTCGCTAATATTGGACCCTAGAGAAACTCCATTTTTTGTTTCATTTAGTTTTTAATTTTATTTTTATTTATTTTTTTAGTGCCAAGAAACATTTTGTATTGGGGTACAGCTGATGAACAATGTTTTGCTAGTTTCAGGTGAACAGTGAAGAGACTTAGCCATACATATACATGTGTCCATTCTCCCCCAAACCCCTCTGCCATCCAGTCCGGCACATAACATTCAGCAGAGTTCCATGTGCTATACAATAGGTCTTTGCTGGTTACCATTTTAAATACAGCAGTGTGTATATGACCTTCCCAAAGTCCCTAACTGTGTCTTCCCTCCAACAGCCATAAGTTCATTTTCAAATCTGTGAGTCTCTTTCTGTTTTGTAATTAAGTTCATTTGTATCATTTCTTTTTAGACCCCACCTATAAGGGCTGTCATATGATATTAGCAGAAGCTCCATTTTAAAAGTTCAGAAATAAAGTCGTTAGAGGAAACTCCAGAAAAGTGGGCCATAATCATTGTTTCATACCACTCTTTACCTAGAAGTAGGGAAGATTTCACCTCCGCCACATTTCCGCCCTAAGCATTGGATAAAATGGACTTTATGAGATTATTCTACAGATAAGAATGAAAAATGGCATCTCTGAGAGTGCCACCATTCTGCGTATGCCTACGGAGATAAAAGGAAGTTCTGCTGTGCTGAAAGCATTATTCAGTAGTTGTAAAGAACATAATCATAATGGCCGCTAACATTTATTGAGCTTTCATCACGTGTGGAGCATTGTGCTCATGTAGGAAGGATAGAAAGATAGGTTGTGGGGTGGGTGGAAGGATGGATGTATATACAGACTGAAGGATAGATGGATAGATGATGTAAATAGAGATGTAGATACACACACATATTTTATATACTTAAAACAGCCGTGTGAGGTAGTTATAGTCAGTATGGCCATCATAATATGGACTTAAGAAATTAAGAATTAAATTTTTTAAGGTCACACATCTATCTTTGAATACATTCCAAAATCTGTATGTCACTTAAATACTCCCTAAACTCTTGTTCACTAGTAGATTCCCCTACCTCATGGGACTTTGGCCTAAAAATTCCCAAATATGAAGTTTTACACATGCTAATGGGAAATTCTGAACATTGCAAAGTTTGCTACTTTTCTACTGTGCCACAGTTGTTTTTATTATGAACTCTACCCATGGCTCTTTGTCCTGGCTTCTTGGAATCAGGGAGTGGAGATAGTATTTGCTAATATTGGACCCTGGAGAAGTTCCATTTTTTTGTTTCATTTATTTTTTAATTTTATTTTTATTCATTTCTTAACACACACAAAAAAATTTTGTATTGGAGTATAGCCGATTAACAATGTTGTGATAGTTTCAGGTGAACAGCGAAGAGACTTAGCCATACATACACATGTATCCACTCTCCCCCAGACTCCTCTCCCGTCCAGTCCAGCACATAATGTTGAGCAGTGGGCTATGACTGTGTATGTGAATATTGCCCTGAGATTGTGCAGTGAATGACCTGAAAAACTGAACAGTGATCCTAACAGGAGCATCTCTCCAACCCACATCACAGCCTTGTACCTGCGTGAGGACAGCTGTGGAGTGGGCCTCCAGTTCATGATAGAGCCTTGCTACTACCACTGAGACTGTTTCCCACCTTACTCCTTTCTGCCATGAACTTGGATGGTTTAGGGGCATCTGAGAGCTCAAGAATAACAGTTGAAAGTCTGGCATTATGATACGAAGGATAGATTTCAGAATTCACCTTTTTATCTGGTTCAAAGCCTACATTTTACAGATGGGGAAACTAAGGCTCAAACAAGTGATTTATCCTGAAGCATCAATCATTCAGGGGTCAGTTTTAACTAGGCTCCAACTGTCTTGACTCAAGAAAATAACATTCTAAGGTAGTGTTTAGTGGTAGTAACACCCAAGCCCATCTAAGAAGTCTTTTCTCAGTGTGGCAGGAACACTCTGAAGCTGGACCAGCAATGTGTGAAGAGGACTTTCTATCTCACCATTAGTCTCTTTGCACAAGGTAACAACACATAAAAATGAACTCTGGAAAGGTGTTGGTTCTAATACCTGAAGATAAACATATTTGGTTTTGGAAAAATTAAACATTTAGGTGCTGTTTTCTCATCTATAAAGTGATTACAATAATACCTATTCTGAGGATTCAGTTAGATAATCTAAGTCCCTAGCTGTACCAAGTAACTTTCAGCAGCGTTTGCCCCTTTTCCTTAGCAGCCCTCTCCTCTCAGTGGTCTTTCCTCTGTCATTTTCCCATTCCTTCTTCTTTTCCCTATGGTGTTTGGTTCCCTCCCTTCTCATCCTTTCCACCTTTCGATTAGTTCCTTGTCATCCTCTATGGCCTTCCCTAAACTTCGTGTTACTATCTTTTCACATCTACATTATTCTGGGAATTCTGAGTTCATTATGAAAAGCCTTCCTGTGCGTCCTCAGTCACACCCAGTGGAAAATGAGTGTGCAGGTTTAAGATGCACGTGAGGTGAGAGGTGACTTTCTCCTTAGTTAGATCAGATTCCAAACTGAACTCAAGTCTCAGTGGTTGCCTAGAGGAGAGATGTAGGAGAAAGAATGTGCTATTTGGTATAGCAGATATGGGCTTCAAGTTCTACTTTCTAGCTAAGTGACCTTGGACCTCTTTTTAAGCTCTCTGTGCTCCAGGTCCCTCACTGGTAAATTGGAGGTAGGAACATATGTATCAGGAAGCTGCAGTAAAGATTAAATAAAACAGAGTATGAACAAGTTGTGTAAAATTCAAAGGCTCCCAACACCACCCTATCCACAGAAGCAGTCATTTCACAGAAAACTGAACTTAAGCCACAAGGCTGTGACAGCCAGGAAGGGTCACTTACAGAGAACAGAGTTCTAAAATGACCTTCAGAGGCCCCATCCCCTGAGTACGGGAGGATATGTGCGTATGCTAGGATGTCACTCCTATGATAATGTTTCTTTTTATGACAGAAGAGATTTCAAAGGTGTAATTAAGGTGCCTAATCAGTTGACCTTGAACTACATAAAAGGGAGATTATCCCTTGTAAGGAGGAAGAAATGGCAGCCCAATTCAGTAATCTTGCCTGAAGAATCTCATGGACAGAGGAGCTTGACAGGCTATAGTTTATGGGGTCACAAAGAGGCGGACATGACTGAGTGACTTTATTTCACTTCATCCCTGTAAGCGTGATCTAATCCAAAGAGTACCATAAAAGTTCAGATTTACAACATTGTAAATCAACTATACTTCATTTTTTAAAAAAACAAAAAAACAAGGAAAGTATAGATCCCATTGATCTGGATGAGGCAAACTTCCATGTCAGTCAAACAGCTGATTTCTGCTCATAACCCCTTGAGCTTGGAAGAGAACTCCAAACTTCTGAAAGAGTGCAAGTTAGCTGACACCTTGATTGTAGCCTTGTGGGACCCAGAATAGAAGAGTCCATAAACTGTGTCCAGATTTCTAATCCACTAAAACTCTGAGATAATAAATGCATAGCACTTTAAACTGAAGATGTTGTGATAACCTCTCATGAAGTAACAAAAAGTTAGTATGAACTCTACGGCATTCTTGACCCTGATATTGTGCTGTAGACGGGTTTGTCTCTGCCAGCACTACCACACTCTGATCTTCAGAAATACTGATCAAGCTTCCTGGCCAAACTCAGGCCCTTCACACACATGGAGGCAAAATGTGAAAAGCATTCAGAAACAAGGGAGTGGATCAAGGTCAGAAATGGGGAAGAAATGGTCCCTCAAGGAGAGGGAAAGCAGAGACAGAGGTGAGCTGAAATATCTTGTTACAGCTGATGGCTGGAGATTTGAACCTGGGCTGGGAGAGAGGAAGAGTCAGAAGCTCTAAGAAAAATGGCAATCGGGCAGAAAAAGAAATAAAAGGAATCCAAATTGGAAAAGAAGAAGTAAAACTCTCACTGTTTGCAGATGACATGATCCTCTACATAGAAAATCCTAAAGACTCCACCAGAAAACTACTAGAGCTAATCAATGAATATAGTAAAGTTGCAGGATATAAAATCAACACTCAGAAATCCCTTGCATTCCTATACACTAATAATGAGAAAGTAGAAAAAGAAATTAAGGAAACAATTCCATTCACCATTGCAA